>QUZF01000134.1:177110-442430 GCA_003693555.1 Coccinonectria pachysandricola
TTACGAGTCACATACGAAATGGAGTACAGGGAGGGGGGATATCTTTTTGTTGCCAGTACATAACTGCATACCTTCTCGTCGCCAGATGCGACGAACTTGCTCTTCTTTTGCTCCTCTGTACATAGTACTAGTTGACAGGTTTACGTGCCCAGGGAAACAGACCAGACCGTTGTCCCCCAGGACAGGTGCCCCGAATTGATACCACTTTTGATTTCTGCCACGAACTTTCGTTCCTCGCGCACACGGGACACCCCATTGATCAAAATCCTCATGATGCTGAAGAATTGGTGAAGATCTTTGGACACTTTTACGGTTGACCCGTAGCATCCGACACCCCCCCCTCCCCACCTCACCCTGCCAGAGTCGATCAGCACTTATGCAATACTAAACTCAACCCTGAGGAGGAGTATTTCCAGGGCCAGTGGCAATCGGCGTTAACTAGTCTACAGTAGCAGGTAAGACCATTAGGGACGGGCAGACAAACTCTTTGGCAAAAGTACCCGACAGGCACCGTCGCGAACCCCCCCGTAAACCTACACGATAACCTATCGATAGACTTTGGACCATCGAAACTCAATTCGGAATTCGGAGTCCCTCTCCGTAAGCGAGTTAAGCCTCAATGCACGAGCTTCGTTCCAGCCTCGGTTCGCTTCTGGGAGTTGACCATTTCCAACAAGTAAGCTATTTGATACTATGTCATAAGTCCCCTATCGTCATGGGGAAAGTTAAAACGTTAAAATAGAACACCGCAACGCAGCTATTCCATACCTCGGCAAGATACGTTGATCAAGACCGTCCTTCTCTTTCTTTCTCCCCAGCCTGACATCCACTATGATGCGCATCACCACAGCTCTTCCTTCTCAGCACACAGCCTAGCCATCTCGAACTGCTCGTCTGTCTGACATACGAGAACACGCTGTTTGTTTCCTTCCTTGCCAACATCTTGTACCGTGTCCTTGATCTCTGTGCTGTTCCGGGACTCGTCGACCGCGAAGCCTAGACAGGAAACCTGATCTGCAACGGCGGCACGGAGCTTGGCGCTCTTCTCGCCGATACCACCAGCGAACACTAGGGCATCCACCTGGCCACGTAGGGTGACGTAGTAATGCCCGATGTAAGACGAGATTCGATCAACAAAGATGTCAAACGCGAGCTTGGTCTCGGGAGAATCGCCGGAAGCGACGGTACCAAAGTTCGTGGTACCCGTAAGAGCCTTCCAACCGCTCTTCTTGTTGAGGATCTCTTCGGCGAGAGAGATATGAAGTTGTTTGGTAGAGTTGGGGGAGAGCTTTCCTACGTCACTAGCGTAATGGAAGACGAGACTGTATCGTGTCAGTGAGGGGTTTATAAGAATGGGCTCGAGCATTACCGCCGCAACGACAGCTCCAGGTAAGAGAAAAAGAGAAAAAGAGATAAGAGATGAGGAAGGAGAGGAGAGGAGAGAGGAGAGGAAGCGTACCTAGGATCAACGCTACCGCTGCGGGTCGCACCAGGAAGGCCAGCAAGAGGGGTCAATCCCATGCTTGTATCCCAGCTCTTGCCGCCCTTGATCACGCAGGCACTCGCGCCGCTACCCAGGTGCAGCGCGATCATGTTCAACGAGTCTCGGTCCTTCTGGAGAAACTCGGATACGGATCGGGTGATGAAGGCATAGCTGATACCGTGGAAGCCGTACTTGCGTAGACCGTTCTTCTTGGCAATCTCGGGGTCGATGGGATACGTGTAGATGTGCGGGGGCAGCGTCGCATGGAATTGCGAGTCGAAGCACGCGACGTTGATGGAGTCTGGAAGCAGCCGGATGCACGTGTCTATGATGCCGAGCGCTACGCCGTTGTGCAGCGGAGCCAGGTCGCTGAGTTCCTCGATGTGGTGGTAGGTGTCTCGGGTGATGACCTGGGATGAATCGTAGTCACCGCCGTGAACGATGCGATGGCAGGTGATGGAGATGTCGTCCTTGGAGCGAATCTCGCCGAGACCGTCATCTTCGGTAAGTGTCTTGAGGAGAAGATCGAAGGCGTCGTCCTGGCTCTTCACCTTCTCGGAGACGTCCTTGTTCTTGCACACCGACTCACCGAGGCGAGTATAAGTCAGCTGAGCGGGCGGAGCCGTCAGACCGCTGATTTGAGTGTCGGCGAGTTTGCGCGGGGCAGCATTCTGCTCGGACTTGTATGCCGAGATCTTCACGGAGCTAGATCCGGCGTTGATGGCTAGGATGACCTTCATTGCCGCGGTGCAAGCTGGGAGGTGAGCACGTCGAAGCTAGCTAGCTTTGCGTTGACTTGGGGTGGTAGCTAAGATTCCTTGGGTCGGGAAGTAGGTTGAGAAAAGCAGCGATGGTGCAGGGCGAGTTGACACCCTTTAATCAGGGGCGTCCAGCCAGGTGCGGCCTACACCGGGCGTGGTGGGATTCCCGCGTGTAGTTGAAGCGCTGCTCATCAAGATTCAATGACGACAGACCATGGTCTGACATCAATCGCGGGGTCCTGGTAGGGGTTGGGTGGGGGTCCGCCCTGGCGCTACCTCCAGCCCAAGTGGGCCAGGCCTATCCAGAGAGCTGAGGAACTAGACTAGACTAGGCAAACTCCTCAGCCCACGACAGTCGTGGCATGTGGTTGTGGGTGACATCGAAAAGGCCAAGCCAGAGGAGCCTGCCAAGATCGTGCCGGCCTGGTGCCCGCGTGTTGCCCTCCGCATTCCGTCGTACAAGCGGACGAACGACGTTTGCTGCTGCTGCTGCTGCCGCTGCTGCTGCTGCTACTCGCCTTGCGGCTGAGTTCTCTCTCAATCCTCCAAGAGAGACAGAGCGAGAGAGAGGGAGGGATCTGCAGTGTTCTGCCACCCCGCCTGCAAGCCACAACATGTGCCGCACAGCGGTGGTGTTACTGCACCTGATGCCATCACGTCGACTCGGTCGCGTCCGCAGGCTCAGGAACTGAGTAAAGGGAACGACTCGGCCACTCTGGCGATGACAGATCGGCCGACTGACCTGGTGAAGGTAGTTCGATGTGGTTCGGCGGAAACGGAATCCCGTTGAACTGTCGATCTGAGCTGTAACAATATAACCACGTTTCCAAAAACCGCTGATATGCTGGTGTGACTGTTAGCTGACAACGTAATCCAGACGTGCGACGGAGAGGATCAGGCCTGAAGGCTGCTCATCCTCTCAACCGGACAATCATCATACCTTGTAGCTCGGTAAACTGGAAGGCCAAGTATCGGATATCGAGCGGCGTGTGGGGTGGCTGCGGCGGCTGCGGACTCCTAGGTTCTGACGATTCGCCCGATCTCACACGTGAACGCCTTCGCGGTATGGCAAATCGATGGCGCGACTCTTCTCGTCGAGTGCTGGCAGAGAGCCGAAGCTGCTTCGTACGGTCATCCCGATGCCGGATCTCGCCGTCAAAGCAATGGATATCGTATTCACGGTATTGGCCGTCAATCTTATTTGCGCAGATGCTGAGAGAATGAAAGGTCGTATAACGGTCTCTCCAGAGTTTCAATCTCTGGATGGCGCCGATGCCCTTGACTTTCCCGAAGCTGTCTGTGCGACCGTGCACATTGGTCCAGGCAACATCTACGTCGTAGAAATCAATCAGGTCCTTCCGGCGCACATCACCTTGAAACCGAGTCGAGCCCTCGACTGAAGTGAATTCGTACCGAACCTTGACGTATTGATCGTGGATGCAGACGCCCTCGTCGTTAGTGTAGCGCACGCGATGCGGTTCTTGAAACGTCAGATATCGCTCCAAGTCGGCGGGGTCATAGTACGGTCGATGGCGAGCGTGGAGAGTGTGAGGGTGAATTTCAGAAGGTATGTCGGACGGTACTAATGGTCGACAGTCAGCCCAACGCGCCGCGTCCCACGGAAATGCCAAGAACGGGAAGAACACTACAGTAATGCTCGAGAAGCTCGCTCTGGTAGCTCCCCTGCCAGAGAATGCGGCGTTGTTCGGACCCCACCACTTCCCAAGGCCCGAGGTATACGACGCGTTCGTCGGGTGTGTCTTGGAAGAGTATTCTGAAGATGATACGATCTCGTCAGCGGGCGGGAAAATCTACAGAAAGCAACAGAGCGAGGGACGCAGAAAGCAGCCCGTAAGCGACAGATTACAATCATCATGAGCAGCCGTACATTGTCGCTTGATAGCCCGGAGGCCCGAGATCGAGCGTGGGTGATTGGGTAGCCGATCCGTCGGTAGTGGGAGCGGAAATGGTTGAGATGCCCGAACTCGGGGTCCAAGTCGAATCGAGAGGACTAACGTATGTGCGCCCGTAAGTCGGTGGTCGTCCTAGCGAGGACGAAGTAAAGGAGGAGCCCGAGGAGGACATGCTGTTGCTAGAGACAGTCTTGTGCGCGTTGAGTGACCGAGCGGTGGGGACATGTCAAATCACAGACACGCACGCAGACCTGAAGGAGGGTGAGGATGAAACGCGAGGAGGTCGAACGGTGGTATCGGCCGGCGTCTTGGTGGATATGCAAATCATTAGGGTGAGGAAGTGGAGGGGTGAGATTGGGTCGATCCGGGCCGGGCCCGTGACGCTCTCGGGATGGACGTGGTTGTTGTTGATGATGATGATGATGATGATGACGATGGTCGTCGTCGTCGTCGTCGTCTCGAAGCCGAAATGTTGAAGTCTACAGTCAAAGACCAAGGGTGGAACGTGGAAGGCGGAAGGCGAAGACCAAAGCGGAAGTAAGAGACGGGTAAGTAAGGTAGTAAGCTGTTGGTGTTCTCGAAAGCTACTGCGACGCACAACGCACGAGGTAACGCGCGAGAGACACACGGGCAGATCGAGCTTGAAAAGCGAACATGAGCATGAGCATGGGTAGGGTAGGTAAGTCGGTAGGCACGTAAGCTAGATAGGCGGACTGGGATTCGAGATTGTGGTGGAGTAGTCCGGAATCAATGGATCGCAATGCCTCGTCTGCAGGCTACCAGAACCTCATTCATCAGCAAAGCCAGCGCTGGGCCAGCATCCTTCATCGTGGCAGCGCGCCCACTATGAATGCCAACATTGGTAGAATGGAGAAGAGGGAAAGCTGGGGGAGTCGGGCCAACGAGCGAACGAAGGGTTGAGCCTGGGCCACGAGCTGCCCAAGGTACCCGTTAGTTTCAACAAAGTACGTATACAGATCTGTCGTACAGTACTGGTAGCCTCTGGTCTGAGACGAGAGGAAGAAGAGGCCAGCGACGAGGCAGAAGCAGAGCGAGCGCCAGCTGGTTACGGCGGAAACTGTCCAATTGGACTCATCCCGACACCCTGGACGGGGCTCACACTTGCCGCTCTACAAGTACAGCTATACAAGTAATTACAGTAGATGCAGATGCAGAGAGAGGCCAACGTTTCGGTCGGCCTGGCTGATGGCAGAGTTGATCTCAGGGTCGAGACGAACAAGTGCTAGCAGCGGAGGTTTTCCCCTCTAGCCCACTGAGAGAGGAGGGATGGGAGAGACGAGCCAGGTCGGTCGGACGAGCCTGGTTGGTTGGCAATGCAGAGAGGTCAAGCGTAGGCGCCACATGGCGGAAAGCTTGATGTCGATTGGTGGTCCACTGACGGCAGTTAGATTACGCACGGGGGTCTGGGCACGTTGCTGATGGGCTGAGCTGAGTGTCCTTTTCGCTCTTGCTCCGGCTCCCGTCGTGTCCGTGCTCTGTCCGGCTTAGACCCTGCGCTAGGACGAGAGTGAAAGGTGGGGGACCTGTTGGGTTGGTTGTCCTTGGTTCTTCTCTACAGTATCTACCGGACCAACGTACGTACGTGGCATACCGATCACAGTACAGGCGATTGTGAGCTGCAAATCATCCCACGGATTGGATTATAGTTGAAGATATATACCGCCGTGGAACGTTGCCGACGTCCTTGGTCAGATCCTCACTCTCATCGCGAAGGCGCAGACGGTTCCGCTCGGGTTCGTGAGCATGTCATTCATCCACCGCTCCTCATTCGACCTCCTGCAGATAGCTACCTCGCCACTACTATCGTTTCTCACGGGTTCCAGCACTACGCTACAGAACCCCCGTGCTCTCCTTGCCGTCGCGCATCGTGCCATGTCGAGTTTCGTTGTTTCTCGATCGGGGAAGGAGAGCACTGGTATCCCGCCCGTTGCTGAATCCCGACCGTTTGGCTCCTCGACACCATCATGCCATCTAGCCTAGTCTAAACTGCTAGACTAGTAGTCCTCACTTATTAGCGACGGTGGCCTCGATACAGTGCATGTATACTATGGTGTGTCGAGTGCAGTACAGTGGTGCTGATGAGAAAGTCAAGGCTACTACAGTGGTGCTCAGTCGAGGCACATTGGTAAATACTTGGCAGCTGGAAAGTCCCTAGAATGGACGTGATGTGACGATAATGGATAGACGATCTCATCACAGGCACGTCCCGCACCTTTTTGTAAGTCATAGCTTATACAGGTATGGCCGATGCCTCCCATTCGGGGCACAGGGCTGTCCAGTACCCCCCGAACTAATTGCCTGCAGCTTAACCTAAGATGATGATGGCAAGGCAATTTCGGGCATCCCAGCCCGCCTGCGGTCAACCTCCGATCAAGCGTCCGCCAAGAGTGCGACTCTCAAAGAGGAACGGTAATGTCGTTCCCCGTCGCCCATTTGCTGTTCCTGGTTCTTCAATGACCATCTTTATCTTGGATAGAGCTACTGTAGCAATCCACGACTTTCGACGTAGAGCCAAGCTTCGGCCAAGACGCCATCGTTTTAACAGATATGCTGCGCCCCTGCGCCATCTGCACAGTTTTCAAGCCTGGGAGCGTGCACTGTCCTGCGATGGCCCTGCGATGGCATCCACGCCACGCTACCGTTCTTGCCCAGCCGAGTCCAATCCAATCCAGTCCAGTTCAGCCTCAGCCGCAGGGAAGAAGACACAACATCTTCCTCCCCCCCCCTTACCTTTTCATCCACGTACTCTCAATTCTCCAAGTCTACTCTGCAACTGCTACCTTCGTCCAAATGCTCCGAACAGCACGGCCATGATCCATCTCGTCGTGCCGTCATCCTCGCCAGGACCCTCAAGTCCCTGACTTTGCCATCCATCCATCCATCCGTCCGCCCATTCGTCCACCCACCTGCTTGCTCGGTCTCAGTCGAGTCGCATCAGGCTGGTTGCCTTCTACTGCTTGCTACAGCCAAGGAATCTGCCTGCCAGAGCGATACGACACCCCGCAGCTAAAGTCATTAGCTCGGACTTCGCCATCGAAATATACGGTTAACTTACGGTACTGCTTCCGGGTCCAGATATAGCAGTTGCTCGACCTCGCTCTTCGGCATTGTCTTTTGTTTCTTTCGTTTTTGCTTTGCGCCGCGCGTTGTTGCCAGACCCACTGAAGGCTCCGAAGGCCACAAGGACCAACGTCGAGCCATGACTTCGTTCTCCAAGTATTCGCTGCGCAGGAACCGTGGCTTCCTAGGCCCTGATAGCTCTGCTCTACCCGCACAGGATGCTCAGGTAAGAATGCTTTTCTTCGGGAAGTTATCTCGTGATTTTGCGATAGCTGGCAGCCCATCCTCGGATGCATTGAGCTTATCCGAGACTTTCACTTCTCCCAGGACCCTCAACTGATCATGGCCATATAGGATCGTCAACAACTACGTTACGAGCTTGATCTTAACTCGTGGAATTTTCGTATTTGGGGCGTATGTGCTTCTGGTTTTCTGACCGATTCGTACGTCAAGTATTTTCATATACTCTACTCTACCTTTTTTGATAGCCATTCTGACCTCATCTCGTCCATAGATACAACCTCTTTTCTACCAATGTAATCCTTGCTTCTATCGCTTTCGTATATTGGCCAGATGACCACAGGAGGTGGCCAGGGCTTCTCATCAACTTCTTCACCTTGCTGGGTTCCGTTATAGGCCAGCTCTTGTTCGGTTACTTGGCGGATAGGTATGGTCGAACTCGCCTCTACGGCATCGAGCTCGTTCTTGTCATAGTATCCACGATTGGCGTTGCAACAAGCAGCCATGGGTACAACGATCTATCTTTTCTCGCCCTGTTTATCTGGTGGCGTTTTGTCATGGGAATTGGTGCGTTTCCCCCGTATTCGGCCTGCCCTCACTCTCTCACCTACCTTTCCCAACCTCTCGCGTCGAATAACGTTTACAATTTCTAACGTACTACATAGGCATTGGTGGTGAATATCCTTTAAGCGCGGTGATTACATCGGAGTGGTCTAGCACCCAGTCTAGAGCTACCATGCTCTCCAGCGTATTCCTCATGCAGCCCATCGGCCAAGCCCTGGCGCAGCTAGTCGGACTCTTCGTCCTGCTCGGCTTCAACAAGAGTAAGGGCATTCAAGAGATGCGCTGCGGTCTAGACAACAAATACGTGGAAGAGTGTCGCAAGGCTGTCGACGGAGTCTGGCGCATTGTTATCGGATCCGGAGCTGTGCCGGCTCTGCTGGCCATCATCTTTCGATTCTTCCTCTTCGACTGCGGTATCTACAGCCTTGAGGTTCGCAACAAGCCCTCGGTGGCTCTCATCAATACACAGAGGATTTACGGCGCACCCCAAGGGCCAGCAGCACCAGATGGCTTCCCTTCGGAAAACGGGATTAACGGAAGCCATGTAGACTCATTTCCGATGGAGCAGCCAAATGGCGGGCATATTACGACGACTTACCAGATGAACCCGAACGGCGCGGCCCCCTCATACCAGACGGATGCAGCCAACGCCACGCACCTCACGGCCACCTCAGCCACGGCCATGCCTTTGCAGTTTTCAAGGGAAGACCTCCACAACTACTTCATCCGCGATGGCAATTGGACATATCTACTTGGAACAGCCGCAACATGGTTCTTTCTCGATGTCTCCTTTTACGGAATGTCGCTCGATAACCGCGGCACGCTTTCGGGAATGTGGGCAACACAAAAGCCTACCCCTATCGACTCGCGGCTCTCGTGTTGGGAGTCGTCGCTGGAAGGGGGGACTTCTGCAGTCAAATCATGGGCTGAAGACGGGCTCCCCATCTGGTCGACGGATGCGACGCACCCATGCAATACCATTTACGACGTCTTGATTGAGCAGACGAAACAGTATCTCTTGACGGTTTCAGTAGCCTCGATCGCTGGAAGTGCCTGCTTCGTCGTCTTTGCAAATCGCTTCCCTCGGCGGCTGTGGCTCACAACCTCGTTCCTCGTCCTGGCCGTCTTCTTCGTAGTCACGGGCTGCGTGTACTATGGTGTTCACCAAAAAGACGGGGCACCGGCCACGGTCGTATTCGTAGCCATCTGCCACTTTTTGTTCAACTTCGGTAAGGCTCACGGGTATATCTATACACCAAAAGATTGGTAGGCATCGTTCACTGACACCGGAGACAGGCGCAAATACCTTGACGTTCATAATTCCCGCGGAAATCTTTCCGACCTGTTATCGATGCACTTGCCACGGAATCTCGGCTGCAGCCGGTAAGCTAGGCAGCATTGTCGCCGTGCTTGTTGTTTACGGCATTAACTCTGCATACAAGAGCGACACTCGACAGGGCCTAATATTCTTACTTTTCGGCTCCGTGGCTGCCGTTGGCGCCATATTTTCATGGGCATACCTACCAGATGTACAGCGACGGGTCGAGTACGACGGTCGGAAACACCTCGAAGCCAAGACATTGGAAGAGCTGGGCGAGGGCCGCGTCAAGGCTCGGCTGGGTGGTGAATTGATTTCGATGCGAGAGAAAGTAGATGAGATAAGGAGAAGGAAGAGAGGGTCACAAAGGGATGGCTCCATACCTGATGGTGCGAGTTAACGGCCTTTTCTTGCCTGCTTCTTTTGCTATTTTTTCTTTCTGTTTCTGGATACGATGGGATATGGGAGGTGGCTTGCCTGAGATGTTTCGAGTTTCTTTTTGTTCACTACCCTGGAAAGGACGGATTGGCTTTGGCATGGCTGTATTTTGGACTGGATACCCGAGGAGCATACATAGATGGGGCACTGCCTTGAACGATCTGGTTTTCTTATTACGAACAGCATGGCGAAATAGACAAGAAGCCCACCACGAATACAAGTCGCTTCGCAGATCTCTTCTCAACCCATAGTTCCGGATTTGTCGTGATAACTGGCATTAGCATAGCGTGCAAACTCTACGCTACGAACGTTGACTTATCTAGCACAGTAGTCGGTACACTTGGAGATGAATCACCCGAGGCTACGAGAGAAGACATGGCCCAAAGCATACTAGCCAAGTAAGTAGGCGTATTCCTTACCCTATGCTGTACTTGTACTTGTACTGGCACATTCCATCGCCCGACCAAGCCGAAGCGTGATGTCATACTATCCGGCCCAGCCACGTCCGTCTGATAACAACAGCCGACCGATCCGATCCAAGGCCTTACTGCATGTCGCTGCGTATACAACCGGCGTGAATCACACGGTTCGCTCAGATTCAGGATAATGGGCACGGCGTCTCCCGGCCGTCGCGCCTGAGCGGATACCTCTACAGTAGCTTGCCCGAGGACGGGAACCATACCATACCGGTGCTAGTCTAGAGCGCTCTAGAGTAGAGTACTGTATATACAGTAGTTGGTATTCACACCAAGACGACGACTGCCACACTAAGAAGGGAACTAAGTGATCAAGAAGATAAGATAGAATCATGGTAACCAAGTCATAAAGTGTCGTCATTCATTCCTATTCTATATAGATAGGTTGTTAAGACCTTGCCTATATCGAGCCGGTTGTCGGTGTAAAACAGAAGAGCATTCCTTACCATCTGGTGACCATAGCCTATCTAAACTCCCTTAGATCGTGACACAACATCCTGCTCTGAATTCCATGTACGCTGACTCGTGAGATCCATGGAGCAAAAGCAAGGCAAGCGGGCGGTGCTTCATCCCGCGCCTGGCCTTGCTCCACGTTGCGCCTCCGCCCAATGGCAGATCTGCGATCACTCATCGACGCACCACCATCCTCGCCCAGACTCCCGAGCCGTTTCCCCGACATGCTTAACACTCTTTCTTGCCCACGTTTCCCGCCATCATCGTGCATATCAGAGTCCAGATCCTCCACCCACACCGCCTCTTCGTCTGCTGATTCCGTCCACACTGAAGGGTTATCTATGATTCGAATTGCTGCGAGAATTTTGATCCATTCCATCCTCCTCCTCTCCCTCCTTCTTCTTCTCCTCCTCTTCCTCCTCCACTCATGTGCTCCCGAGCAGCTGGCACACTAACCTCCCCAATTTCCTGCATCCCACACCATGCTTGACCCTGCTCATGCGCCTGGGATCTTGTGAATCTCGTCTTAAGCGTTCGGAGCGGAGCCCTGCGATTCTAGTTTCGGCGGCGATCTGTCACAAAAAGTTATAATTAGTTTATGGTCTCGTAACGCACATGCGTTATGCAAGGGTAAGATGGTGAGGTCAGGAAGCAAAAAGACTTGTGCTCGCTCTATCTGAGAAACGGATCAATCATTGACCATGGCCACGTAGCACATAAAGTATATCCAGATGTTTCTGTTTGCCCTTCAGAAGTGAAAATGTCTGGCTGGGTCTGTTTGCTTCCCCGCACGCCCCAATGCGCACGCAGCCTGATGTTTGTATCATATGCCTCATGTTTCTTTCATCTTGTCATAAGTCGTTATAGCGAGCTCGACATGCGAGCCCAGATTCCGTTGGATATAAGCTGAAAGCCGAAGAGGGACTTTTCTCTGAGGGGGCCCTGGAGGTGCGAGGCAACGGCTTTCGAAGCATACTCCCCCGTAGTCACTTGCAGTCTTATTGCCAGCCATCTCCGACGGGAGGAGCAGGTAGCCGACCGCTCCCGTAGGGGTTGCCACCATAGTAGTGAGGGTCGTCGTATCCATCATCAGAATCGTAGCCGCGATATCCCACGCGAGATGAAGGCGCCCAGCTGTCTGCCCTTCTTCTGCCCTCGACTTTCTGAAGCACACGTTGCTCTAGACGTTTTTCGTGTCGACGAGCCCTTTCTCGCTTGAACTCCTTGCACTGTTCTGAAACATGTTTTGCTTCCTTCATCTCCGAAATGGCTCCCTTGATACCCAAGGCTGCGATGCCCACTGAGGCAGCGTCTTGCATGATGGCTTTGGTCTTGAGCTTCTTTGCTTCAGCCGGGCTGAGCAATCCTTCCTTTACGGCCTTGTGACGCGCATTCCTCTTCTCCACGCTCTGATATACTTCATGTGCCGCATGGATGGTAGCCACGGCCGCGAGGCCGGATGTGATGAGTTGCTTACCTTTCATCTTCTTTGCCCGCTTTTCATCGTCGGAAGAGTCGCCTAAATCCGACTCCGACCCATGTGCAGATCGTCTCCCTCCCCTCTGTCGCGATCTCTCGCGGGGTCGATCGCGGTAAGATCTATCATCGTCGTCGTAGTAGTCTCGAGGGTCACCGCGTCTGTAGTCGTCTTCGTACATATCGTCCGAGTAGCGGCGAGACCGGCGCGAACCACGTTCACTAAAGTCGTCCTGCTCGCGACGTCGGTATTCGTCGACGGCAGTTGCACCGGCGCCAGCGCCAGCGCCGAGTCCAAGCTTGGCGAGACTGCTGCGCGCCTTGTCGACTACGCTGCGGCTCCGGCTGCGTTGGCGACGCCGGTCCGGCGAAGGACTGTACGAGGCAGACCTCCCTCGACGGCTACGGCTTCGGGAACGTGATCGGTCGAGAACCTTCTTGGCACCTAGAGCACCGAGGCCGGCCGTCGCAAGCGCAGCGAGCCCATTGCCGCCGCCGCCGCTCTTGGATTGGGAGCGGGCTCTGGAGCGGGACCGGCTGCGGCCAGTGGCCCTGTCCTCCTCAATGTCATGCTTGGACCCGTTGATAAGGCGGTTACCAACCAGACCACCGATGACGGACTCGGCAAGGCCAAGCTTGCCGTCTCCGCGATCGGTGGCGGCATCAACAGTAGCAGCACCGGCAGCCGCTGTGAGGATGCGCTTCGTCTTCTCACCCTTCCAACCACCTGGTTCCTTTGACACGCGGAAGGCCTCGGTGGCACCGGCAAGCAGGGAGGCCATAGCGGCCTTTTGAATCTTGTTGGAGCCGCCACGCTCACGGGAACGCGACCTGCTGCTGTATCGGCTCCTGGTGTCAGAATGACGGTCATCGCCACCAGTGAGAGACTTGACAGCGGCGCCGAGGCCAGTTGCCGCGATAGCGCTCTCCAAGAAGTTCTTGTGGCCTTTCTTCTCCCGAGGGCCCTCCTCTTCATCCGAATAGTAGTCAGAGAGGTAGGGGTCACGACCGCGTTGCAGAATCAAGTTGGCCTTTTTGTCCTTCTTCGCTTGTTGCTTGCTGTAGAACTCGGCACCCTGATAGGCTGCTAAAGCGCCGACACCCGCCAGGGCAACCGTGGAGAGGGGGTTGCGCTTGACTTGGGTATGGTCCTCCTTGGCTTCACGGCGATCATAAAGTTCTTTACCACCAGCCAATAGAGCGGCACCAGCAACGGCGGCAATGATCTTTTCATTCTTCGACATGCCACCTTTTGGCTTATGTTTGCGCTCGCGGTCATCTTCCTCAAGGTAAGTACTGCCAGGGCTGCGGCGGGCGCGACGGTCCTCGCGCTCATAACGGGGGTCGTATGTGCGACGGTACTCATATTCATCCTCGTAATAACCAGGTTCGGCGGATCGTGTGCGGCGAACTTCGCGAGCTCCCGAGGGCGGAGGGAAATCACGGCGGATTTCCTCGATAGAAAGGTCGCTATCTTCTCGCCCTCTCGGGACGATCTCGCGGGTGGTCTTGGTGTAAGCGGCCTCGCGAGGATCGAGGTAGCGAGGGTCCTCACGCCGCTCCTCGCGCACATAGCGTCGGGGATAATCCCGATCATAAGGGTCGTAGCCAGCCATCGAGCTGGATATCGGTTGAAGTTTGAGCAATATTTGGTTTCCTGTATCTCGAGTTTGGCGATGCTGGAGCAGACTCTCTCTGAGCGATCGGGAAGATTGACACCTGAAGCGGGGGGGTTGGGGGGTAGCAGCAGGTTAAGTTGAGGGAAGCGGTAAGAACGATGGTAAGTTGTAAAACAGGGCCTGGCTAACTCAGTGAAGAGGAAAGAGTGGGCTCATAACGGAAGGACTGGATAAGGCATAACGTTACAGGAACATAAGGCAGGATCGATCAATACCATTAATTGGATGGGCATCAAGAGGGCACCACATGCACCCAACGCACCAAACCACTCAAACACCACTAATGCGAGGAAGAGGAAGACAGCACCCCTGCTAGCGGCACAGCAGCTGGCTCTAGAGGGGCAGAAACGACGTAATCGTCGAGTGACCTGCGAGCCTGCGTTCCGTTGTGTGCTATAGCGCTGACGCTGTTGCCGTAAACCACGGGCGGTAAGACGGTAGAGAGAGAACCTACTGTACAGAAAAATAAAAGGCCCTTGATTTCACAGACTTATCGGTTACCTGCCTCCCCGTTTCTGGCGGCAGCACATGGTAAGCTTTGTCTTGTCGTTCTATCGACGGGCGGGTGCCCGGATCGTCCCGCGGCGGGTGCCGCCTTCTCCAGTAACTTTACTACCCAAGTGACTTGACTTGCTTCTAAGTTAGCACATAGTTGAGCTACGCAGTAGCACTCAATGATGAATAACAAGCCATGATTTCAGCCCGTCGACAACTAGGGGGGGAAAACAGTTTCCTCACCCAGTCAGCGAGTATCCGTCCATGGGACGCAAATACTTTAAGACCCCCCCCTTCGTCTGATGGAACAATGGAAGTACTGTAACGGAACCGTGAACCCCAACTCCCGACCTCCCAGCCACTTGCCCCCCCCCCCCCAACAGCACAATGTCACGACCCTCCGCCCAGCCATAAGCCCCTCATGATCAGCCACCACCTTCGCCCGGTGACTGAGGGGCATGATGTCACTCGTCCCGTCATCCCCCGCCATGTCATGGCTTCGCCAGCTCGCTCCACTTGATTCTCTCGCAAATCGCTTGCATGGATAAGGAAAACCTTTGGAATTGGGGAAACCTTCAGCTTCGCGTAATCTATTCTCGTCCATGGTACCAGTAGGTACCGTACGTGGACTTATTAGTCGATTCAGCAACCTAAACGTGGAGCAAGGTTTTTTGCCCGCGCCGGGATGGCTGGATTCGCTGTGCGCCAATTGGCCGCCTTACAACTTTGTCAACGGCAACTCGCGTCCAACTTTCTGGGAGCATGGCCACAGATTGACCATGTAAGAATGAAATGCAATGGAATGGACTCTCTCGTCAATGTATCAACCAACTACCATTTCGCCATTTCACTGGCCGTGCAAGCCGGAAGTCAAAAGCTCACGTTTCAGGTGCTGTCGCGATGCTCTTCACCGTCTCCCATCGGCTTTCTGACTCAAAACCCAGGGCATGATGCCCTCCTGGCAGAAGCTTCGTTAGGGCTATGTCGCCTTGCATCTGTATCCGAGACCGCCCTTTTTGGCCAAATGACTGGCCAAGTTCACTTCAAAGTGGTTACCGTGCACACCCGCACATACGCCAGACCACTTTTGAGAGCATGCAGAAGAGAAATATCAAGTGTTATTTTTTTTTTGTTCATATTTTTCTCGGAGCCTATTATACAGTTGTAGATTCCCTACAAATTTGGGGAGAGAAACCCATCTAGCATATCAAATCAAGATCCTTAGAAAAAAGAAGAAGAAAGAAAAACAGCAAGCCATCCGTAGAACCCCTCAGAAATGCAGTTCAGATAAAGATTTCGTGCCAGTAACATGCATGTGCTTTTGTTTTGTCCATGTCTTTCCTCCTCTCAGAGTCGTCCCTAGTCGCCTCCGCCACTTGGGCTCGTTGTGATCGTCATTTGCAGTAGGCCTCTTGAAAAGGTAGAAAGCAAGGTCCTTGCCTAAACGTGGCATCGTTGGCCAATGTTAAAGACTCGATTGCTTGGCCCAAAGGCCAGCCTCCAAAGCTGCACGTCTTTCCAATAGGCGCGGGGAAACGTAATGACTCGTCAACATCGCTCAGATTTCCCTTTCGAAACCAAAACACCCAATACTGGGCAGAACATGCCCCCTTTCCAAGTTAGACGCAAGCCCTATCGCAAAAAGAAGAAGAAAGGAAAAAAACATGTTGTGACCATTCTGATCGAGTAGAACAAGGAAAGTTTTCTCGAAAACCCCTAGGTTCCAATCCCGCGTCAGCTTGTAAAGAATGCATTACAGTAGCCGTTTGACTCCAAGTCTAATAGCCGACATCCAGCCATGGCGAAACTCCGTTTTCCCTCGTTTTTTCTCTTTTTCATTCCAGCCATCCTAATCGAAAGCAACGCAGGTGTTCCTGTCCACACTGTGCTCATAAAACATCAAATGCACAGATATGTGCGAACATCAGTTCTCAAGCTCTTCCACATGTCAGGAGTGATTAGGGCAAACATCCCATCATTTTTAGTCCCTCGTAACGAGCCGTACCCAAATCGAACACGCTTGAGGATGCTCGAAGTAGGTCAGTAATCATGCTAGCGCCCAAATGCCGAGAACTGTAGAGGCGTATTGATTGTGGGATCAGAAGAAAACGCGCGGCATTGCTGAGTGGTGCCGCTGTTGGAAGTTCCTCATCTCATTTACGTAGACCAGCTTTATGACTGGGAGACCTCTTCAGCGTGAACACCATTGGTGACGGGAGCCTCCACGTGGCCGTTGGTAAGCTCGGCCGAAACACCGTTCTCGGTCTTCCCCTCTCCCCCGAGCACGGGAATGGTACCAGTAGGTGAAAAGTCGGGCACGTCGGCAGAGAGCTGCGAAGCACCATTTCCGTTTACGCCATTCGCCACTCCGTTGATATGCGGCACCTGAACGCCCTCAGCATACTGCTGAAAGGAGGCATCGTAGATAGGGGGTGAGGCCACCCCATACGGAACACCAGGCATGCCGTTGTATTGGTTGGCAAAGTTATACTGGCGGTTCTTGTAAGTGACATGAGCCGGTCCGTGGTTACGGGCAAGCTCATCACGGTCCTCCATGGGCAGGACGAACGTTTCCCAACCCTCTCGGCGACGAAGTCGCTCGCAGTCATCGTCGCCAACGACAAAGTCAACCTCGGTAGACTCCTCGCACATGGCGCGAACCAGCGCCAAGTCTGGCGTGAGGTTTCTCATCCGCTGGAAAGCGGAGATGAAGTGCAGTGGCACGAAGCCTTGCGAGTCCATGCGCCGACGGAGGAACATGTCCTTGCAGAGGTTCTCAATCGAGAAGTAATACTCAATCTGGCTCTTCAACATGGGCAAAACCATGCTGTCCCAGTAGGGCTGAGGCTGGAAAGGCATGCCGGCAGCCATGGGCGGCATGGTATAATCATAGGGAGCATACTGAGTTTGAACGGCGGGCATCCGCGAGGTTCCGTTGGGGAGCGACATGCGGTGGTAGTTTCCAGCACCGTTGCGTCCACCACGGCCACGCTGGTTGGGGGGCATGAACATCTGGCCATGCGCGCCCTGTCGGAGAGGAGGGCTGTAGGGTCCCTGAGCACGAGGATTGCCTGAGCCCTGGCTACCGAAACCAGCAGCGCCTGAGCCCGAATGTTGCTGAGCCTGGACATTGAGGTGAGCGCCACGTCCACGATATCCACCGCGGCTCCTCTCACCACGGCCTTCGTGGCGGTCACGGGATACTTGGGCATTCTCCTTGGGCTGAAGAAAAGTTAGTCATGTAACAAAGGACCAGTCCAAAGCAGGTCTTTTTCTTTCTTTTTTATTTTATGAATGAAAACTTACAGTAGAGACAGTAGTCGAGTCCTTGACCTTGTCCGCACCCGTCTGGGCGAAAGGCTTCTTCTGGCCGTTGGCGGCATCCAGAGATCCGCGCTTAGTAGCCGTAGCGACGGAGGCGGCACCACTGGAACCGCTAGCATCGCGAGGTCGGGCCTCGGCGGCCTTGTTGACCGGAGTGGCGGAGGCGGCCTTATCGGCAACGCCGTTGGTAGCGGCTCGGGCGTTGGTATCGCGACCACTGCGGGCACCACCTCGAGGCTTCGAGTTGCGCACCTGCGGCAGCTGAGTCTCGAAGCTGACTGTAGGAACGTAGTCATAGGTCACCCACTTCTCCTTCTGTCGCGATTTGCCTGTGCCGTCCTCCGGGGTATCTTTCTCCGTGCGCTCGACCTTCTCGACAGGCTTCTCAGTAACCTTCTTCTTGTTCTCCTGAATGGCAATCTCAGGCGTTGGCCATAAAGAGGCGTCCTCGACAGGTGGTGGCACATCGCCCTTGACATCCTTGTCTGCTAACCGCGCGCCTCGAGGGCCATTTCGCTCAGGTCGAGAAGCATCAGCAACCTTGCGCTGAGACTTAACGCCGTTGCTATTTGAAGGGGCAGGCACCTCCACGGGCTTTGATGAGGCCTTGACTTCCTCCTGAGTGCCGTTGGTCGTGGCCTCTTCGGAATCGGTAGTGGTCGATGCCTTACCCTTGGGTACCTGAGATTCCTTTCGCTGCTGCCAGATGTTGACACTAGGAATAGGAGCGTCGGCTAGCTCGATCTTGGGGGGCTCTGGGGCTGCTTCCTGCTCCTTATCCGCAGCATTCTGATCGGCGCCCTGCTTCTCTGAATTTTTGCCCTTCTTGTTTCTCCGAGCCTTTCGAGAGTCTTGCTCATCAGCAGATCGTGTCGCAGTGCTTGATGACCTCGTAGCCTTGTCGTTGCGTCGCCATGGGCGATCTAGTCGTCCGGATTCATCTTCGCGCTTTGTCTCTGTCCTCCGCTCCTGCGTGGGCTCGGATCTCAGCTCGCTCTCCGATGCTTGGACACTAACCACTTCCTGCTTCTCGGCAGAGGCGTCAGCTGGAGTATCATCACGGATGGCAGCCTCAGGGGCCTCGGTAGACTTGGCCTGCTCGACGTCAGGCGAGTCAGACTTGGCTGGACCGGCAGTAGCCTGAACATCCTGAGCCTGGGAGACTGGGTTGGAGGAAGTGTTGGTTGGGGTAGTAGTGCCTTGTCCCTTTGCCGCTTGGGCGTAGGAAAAGCTTGAAGCAGAAGCCGCCATCTCGGAAGTCGAGGCTGCTACTGATGTCATATCAAAAAAACTAAAAAACTAAAAAAAAAACGAGTCGTTAAGCACGGGCTTACGACTGAACAAGACGGAAGAAGAGTGAACCAGAGGTGCGCTTTCACCCAAGGCAAAGAAGAAGAAGAAAAGATCTCCGTGACCAGATAAACCCGGAGAAGTTATTCAGCCCCCTCCGCAGTCGGGAGGTGTATAGCACACCCAATGTGCAACTGAATCGCAATTCGGAAACCCCCAAGATGTTGAGGGCGTCGGACGGCTCGTCGTTTGTGTTGATGATGCGTTCAAATTCTCAGGCAACAAGCGGATGCAGACCGGAAGATCGTCCGAGAAACCGAGCTTCGAAGGGTAGGAGCGGGATGGGAAAACAGAGATTCCGAGAAAGGTTTACCGCGGGCGCGAATTGGGCACCTGCCTCTCAAGTGAGTCTAAAAGAAAGCGTTGCTCGGGGTGTAAGCGGCTTAGGCAGAAGCCGAGAGCGCGCGAAGCAGGTATTCGGCGAGTTGAGGGACGGTAAGAGAGTCCGGCGGCTCGGCTTGACGTCGAGGTAACAGTTGAGGGAATCGATGCAATGAAGAGATCCAGAGCCAGAACCAGAACCAGGTGGAAGACTGAGATACCACAACAAGGTGGAAGCGCAGCCCGAGGGGGGGTATAGAGAACTGGGAGGGGATAAACTGCAAAGATCAAGAGAACAACAGCTAACAATTCTGAGAGAATTGAGGCTGGAGAGGGGAGTAGGGAAGAATTGTGGTGGTGGTAGGAAAAGCAGGGCACGGCACAATGAGAGGAAAACGAAGGTCAAAGGGTATTTTTGCGGTTGTGTGAACAATAAATTTTTTCCCCCTGCCTTTTCCCCTCTTCGCAAAGGTACGGTCGAGGGTCCTTGGGAGGAGCGGATACGCAGGTCTTTTTAGGCGGTCCCTAGCGGGCCGGGCGACGAGCCACGCCTTGAATCAGTGCTGGAGCCAGCGATGCGCCAGAGCATGCAGGACTGTATCATAGCGGATGGGTGCCCTGTAGCCTGTAGGCGGGCGAGGCGGTCTCGTATTCATGAACTTTAGTTTCCCAGCAGGTTAAGTCGCTCCGTACGACGAGGCCGCGAAGCCGAAAAGCCGTGACAAGACTTGGTGCTTGGTGGAGTTGCGCGAATATAATGCGGCTCAAGCCGACGAGGGCTTTGCGAGGCGTTTCAGTTTTCACTGGGAGCTGGTTGATGGACGGGAATAATCTTAATTGTGGCACGACGCTGTACATAACATAGTAGATGGAGTAGAAGCTGTCTCTTAAAAAACATCACGAAGCAGTGATGATGGCACGAGACAACCACCGCATCTCCCCGCCTCACAGCTGCTACGCGCGTGCTTTTTACGTGCACATCACATCTACTGACGTACTTCTCTCTAATATGTACAAGATCACAGGTGCCCGCACTCCCGGGCCAAGCGACGTATCCGACTACCGAGGCGGTACAGGCCCATCACAAACTGGCATGGATCTTTTAACGTTAATGAGAGAGCAGCGGGAAAATGCCTTGGCTGCCCTATAGCAACCGTATAACGGATACAGTGATTATCTCGTAAAGAAGAAAGAGAGAAAGAAAGAAAGAAAGAAGGAGAGAAGAAAAATGCCCTCGCCCCTTGCTGATAGGAAGATGTTGATGTTGAGGTCAGCAAGTGATGAGAATACTCTTTTTTTTTTTTTGGGGGGGGNNGGGAGTAATCAGAGTCCTCGCAGTGCTTTTCAAACATGGTAATTTTCTCGACTTATTCCAATGCCGATGATTGATGCGTGTGAACCCTCGCTGTACCCCGCCGCTTCACGAACCCACTTATAATAAATCCCAGGCCCGGACTATTCAGGCCGAAGAAAAGAAGGGAAAAAGAAAGGAAAGAGAAAGGGAAAAAGTACCGCCATACTGTACGCCCCAGGTCTAATCGACAAGGCGTCGCACTGAGAGCACGTCGCCCTTGACAGCCTGCCTTGTTCGTCCTAGTCTAGGGTCTCCAGTAGAGTAGGTAGGTGAGTGAGTGCGGTGTCGCGTGGCTGGTGGCAGAGATTTTGCGGATGTATGTGCGTCATGGCGTCTTGTAGACAGTTAACGGCGGCGGCTGTGCGCAACTTGTCGGTGAGAGACTGGGAGTTACAGTAGATAGTACTGGTTTGTGGGTTATAAGCTCTATGCGAACTTCGCTCCGTTTTACTTTCTATGAGGTGATTCTGGATCAATAGTGGTCTATGAAGTTACTCAGACAGTACCGTACTGGAGGAGCGAGCGGTAAGTCACTTCTATGATAGAACCTGTCGAGAACCACGATCAAATTCTTCACAGAACAGGTTGAAAAGTAGCAACCTATTACTTTAATGACTTTATCCTGGGTCATGGAAGAAGAGTCTCACAGCCTTCGATGCGTATAGCCGTGGGACATTCTTCAATATGATAGTCGGTACGTACTGTAGATGGTTGTCTATATGTATAATCGGAGTGAGTCAACGCGACAGCTCGGTAGGTTCACCAACCAGATGCGCCTTCAACTATCTTACATCCTACCTCTTCATGTTCATATGGACACATGTAGTTCTACCAAGATTAGCCCTTTCAAGCGCCAGCACTATGCGGAAGGAAAAGGGGAAGAAGAAAAAAATTAAGAAAGGAGAAAAGGGGTTTGAAAGGCCTGATAATTCTCGTGGCTCTAATAGCACCTGCACTGCTTCTAACCCGTCATCCAAGCAGTAGCTTGCCTCGTGCCAAAAGAAGCAGCTAGACGCAAACCAGTTCCTCCCATAGGAAAGTAGCTGACCATGTACCATGCCAAGGCAAGGAGTTGAACAATAGCCGCGAAGAGCGTCAGGATAGTACTGTGGAGCTAGCGAGAGGAGTCAGTAACTGAACGAGGAGTTCACACATGCACAACATACCTTGAGGGCGAACACCAAAGTTAAGAGGATCGACCCGAAATAAGCCGCCGTGAAAGGCAGCCGGGGAGTCGAGAAAAGATGACGGATGTAGTTCATGGGCCCCATCACCGCGGCGAAGGAGGCCAGAAACATCATGGAACCAACGGACCATCTGAGCACACGCGAAAACATTAGCTGGTTCTTAAGTATGGAATTCTTGGTTCTTCTTGCCGAACCACGATAACATGACATGGGAAAGAAGAGATCACGGTGGCACCGGAATTCCCAAACAGGCATGACCGCGTGACGGGAATAGTGGGCTGGCTCAGCATCCCACGTTTAGGAGTAGGGGTTTCGACTTACAAGATAACAAACTTGCGAGGACGCAGTGATAGGACTGGGAAGAGAGTAAAGCAGATGACGAAACAAGCAACGGCTGCAAGATTACAAGCGCCGAAGATCAGCAACCGATCCCACCGACTAACTGCCGTTCATGTTAGTCTTCTCCTAAACACGAGGTGTGTCATCCGCACCACATGCATGATCTAAAAGTATAGCTCAGATGCAATGCAAGTGTCCCGCTGCAGGGGTGCCGAAGAACGGCTCTGCGGACCATCACACATCTTGCTCTTCGTAGATCTCAACTTACGAACAAACCAGCCCTCCTCTTCTTCGCGACGAGTAGGTGCTGGCAGCGGTGCGCCAGAGCTCTCGGTTACTGGTAGGCGTACGTGGCCGCGGTCGCCAAAGGGGTTCAAGCTCTGAATCGAGGAGAGCAGGCCACTCTGCTGCGCTGTGTTGACCGGCTCATCGCCGCGACGAGCCCATCCCAGAGAGTTGATGGAGTCTCGAAAAGTGTTTGAGGCCATGGCGATAAGGACCTTGGGTGGCAGGAGGTGGGGTGTGACAGATAGGTAGGGGTTCGACGGGGCCGGAATGGGTGCGTAGATCGGGGGCGCAGGTTTGCGATCGGGGTGCTCCAGTAGGTCAAGGGTAAAAGTTCCACCTGCTACATGGTCAGTCGTCCATCAGTGATTCAAGCCCCAAGATATAGGGATAAGAGGTTGGGAGAGGGGGGCAGATGGCAGAGCTGGTTGCCTACCGGAGTGTACGTCGACGCTTGCTTGGCCGGTGACGACGCTGTCGAGCTTGTTGGGCGTGTGGTGAAGAGCAAACGGTCGAATGAAGGGCCGAGCCTTTGTGGCTTAGGTGTATGCGACCGCGCGTTCCGCTGGGAAAATGCGACAAGGCGACAAGTGGATGGGTGATGATAGGATTGGAGTTGGACGGGATGGGAAAGCTGGCGGCGGCCGGGACGTGTCGTTAATCTTGAAGGGACGGGCACTAGCGTGGAGCTCGCTGGGTTGGGTGTGTGGGTGGTTACCCTGTATGTGTACGATTGGCACGCGCATTCTGATGCTTGGCACGCACCGGAGCTGAGAATGGTCCGTCCATACCCTTACGCAGTGCGGCGAACTTTTGGATGGCTTCGATCAGTAAGACGTAAAAGAGATATTGTCCTTGCAATAATTCGAAGCGTACATCTACATAGTGCCGCGATTATGTGCTATAGTAGCTAAAAATGGTGTTGGAGCGAGAACAAACTATCGAATCCCTCCTCGATAGTCCACCGTCGCGACCTACCATTCTCCTCTTACTCAGGCATAGCACCGGTACATATTCGAGCAACGACTCACAGGCCAGGCCTCTTCTCCGTGCGGCTGCTGCACATAACATTAGTAGCCTTGCTTTACCCTGCCTTGCGTGTTGAAGGTTGCCCACATGATTAGCAGCATCGGGTCCAGTGTATCATTCCGCGTACGGCTTTCTGCACAGCATCCTGCAACCTAGCTTACGGCCGTCCTAGGCAATGATTGGAGATTTGGATGACGGTCCCACCTCGATCGACTCCAGGAGCTAAGGTCCGGCTGGGTAAAACGTGGGAGCTGTGTGGGCCGTGGAGATCTTCACCAAGATACCTACTGCATCGAGTAGGCTAGTAGATGGATGAGGCTGGTGGTGCTATCACTGCGAGTGACTCTATCTATTATCGCGAGAGTGACTCACGCTGAGGCGATTGGCCAGTCTCGGAAGTCGCAACCTCCACGTTTCTAAAGTGTGAAACTGCGCTTATGGGGAACAGCTTCTTCGACGAACGAAGCCTGATGCAACAACGGCAGCTTTGGGAGCAGCTGCCTCTATTCTTAGTATATAAACATCGCGACAACAAGCTCAGAGACGAGGAGCGGACCGCCGAGGCCCGTAGATCCCGGTCGCGACCCGGAAGTAGTTCGCCCATGGGCATAGCCAACGTACGCGACCAGGCTGGGGCGGCGCCAAGTTTGTACGGAGAAAAAGCCTCGAGGACGCAACAAGGCGACTACGCAGAGGCAAGCAAGGAAGACTAGAACTGTGGCAGAACATGGTGTTCTGCCCAGCCAGGCGCGTGGTCAACTAGCCATGGAAGGGAGGTCTAACCTCGGACGCATGACCAGGTAGATGGATAGTAAAGGGGGGTTGCGATATTCTATATCCATACTATGCAGTATGTCGCAACCTGATGAGCTCCAGGAAGGGAGGCTGTATGGGTATGTCGAGCTTTGGTGTCTCAAATACCGAGTCACGTTCAGCCCGGCGCCCACCCCCCCTTCTCCTATCTAAAGCGTGAACGTGTATGGTTGTAGTTGTCGAGCAGTATCGCGATACTAGGCCTCTGCGCAATCCATCTACCTCACTTGCTTTCTAACAAAAGAAGGAAGAAGAAAAAAGTTGGATTTTCCGAGAGGTGGTCTGTCTGAAATACACGACGCCAAGTAGGTCAGACGACAGCGGAGTTCCGTACAGGTGACTTTCGAAGGCCGGCATCAAGTCCATAGTTCCTGGAGCGAGTATAAATTGAAGGGCCACGGTACCTGGCCGGCAGAGGAGGACGATCTCATCTTGCATTTGGTGACAGAAGCACAGAACTTGATACGCTGGACAAGACGGAAGTCAACGACAAGAAATACAGAGTGGCGAGAAGACAGCAATAGCCTTACATCGCTGCTGCCTCCTCTGCCTGCCTACGAACCGCACAACACTCACAACATATACCCGCCACCCAACACGCTTCAAACGTCATCGAATTACTATCTGGTACCATCGATCCAAGATACACGTTCGTGGACGTCCGTTTGTTTGGCATTCCCCTTGACCGCCTTCTTCTCGTCACTTTACGAACTCGCCATTTGGCCCATCGCTCAAGCTTACACGCTCCTCACGTCTCAGCCAAAGCCAACGCCAACAAGCACCACCACCCTCCCCGCCACCATCATTTCTGAGTAATTCTACGACACCACGCATACTACTCTACCCATACAACTCGATAAGGACGTCAGATCCATCTAGAACCCCTCCCTTACTGCGACGCCAGAGCATAACAGGACGGACGTCTGACCGCCTGCTCCACGCTTCGACATTCTTGTCAATCACATTGCCCATCGTATCCTGTTTTCAGGCTGGTCCGGATCGTATCATTTGGTTTATTCCTGTCCCGCGCTAGCCCTGTCTTGGAGTTCCTTGGGCCAACTCGGGTACTGATACAAATATATTGTCCGACCACAACGGCGACAGACAGATACAGGACCAACGGATCTGCTCGTCCTTGCATTATATCATCCTCGTCGTCTGCATCCTGCTTGATCCATCCAGATTTCGTCACCACCAATTTACTCGATTCGTCTTACTCGCCTGCCGCTACCCCGAGCCGGCTTATTTCGACGCAGAACATCGACGGACTTTCTCGGTCTCGACTCGCCCCCTGCCACATCGTTGCCGTGTCTCCTGGTAAGGGCCACATCAAATACACGACCCCCGACTTAAGGTATCTTTCATGCTAAGATCTGGGGTTAGGGAAACAGATCTTCAACCACAACGATACATATATCGCTAAACAGCATCACGCCCCGAGCTTGCTATTTCGACTCAACTCCGCGTCTCCGTCCTACTACCTACGTTACAGCCTCCGAACTCTTTTATTCCGACTCATCGTCTCGGAGCTCCTTGCTGATCGAATCATCAACTACTGCGTCCACCCGGCCCCGTGCAACCCCACACAAACAGTGTGCTTCTCCGACACAGTCCGGAACTAAAGCAAGCAGTTTCCATGCTGCCTTGCTCCTTTCGTGCCTTCTTGGTGAGTAACGATCCTCTCATTTTGCGAATGCACTCTCCTCTCCTCTTTTCCTGTTCGCTGTTCTTTTTTTTATTGTCATCGTTGTTATTATTGTTCTTGTTTTATTTCGAAAGGAGGCTTCCAACGTCTTCACCTCATTCATCCCCACAACTTGCAAGTCAGCACAACCCCAATCCTACCTCACCGCACGCAGCCATCTAAGCAGGGATTCCCCCCCCTCCCCCAATGAACACACACGCACGCACACACACACACACAAACACAAGCGCAACTCGTATCGTCATCGCCCCTCTATCATTCTTTTCCCGGTCGTCCCGTCCCTCTACGGACAGGCAGGCAGACTGTGAAAAGAAAGACATCGAGTCTTGAAAAAGGAAAAAAAGGAGAGACAAGAGCGTGAAGTTCGGAGTCTTGTTGCCTCCACCAAGTGGCTGCGCACGCTGTTTAAATCTAACTTTATCCCTCGCTGACTGGAGACCATCATTCCAATAACAGCCACCACCACCTTCATCGCCGCCCTGAAACCGCGCCTCAGCACTTTGTTGCACGCCGCAGCGATAAGAGAAACACTGAGACAAGACACCAACCCACCTGAAGAGGACTCGGATTTGGGCCACTGGCACAGAGAGAGCGGCCCTGCAACGCTCCGGATACAGACTTTCGGTGCAGCGCTTCCAAACGGCCGCCCGACACCGCCTGCTACGCTTAGCGCCACTTTGGCAGTTCTCTCCACTCAGCACCCCTCGTTGCCCGCCCCTCGTTTCCTTTCCAGCCGGGGTTAGCATCACCCCAGAGCACCCTTCGCACACTGCCCACAGCTGCTCTGTGCGTGACGGCGTACCCCAAACTTGCCCCAAAGCCCCTCGAGGTTCCCAAGGTTGCAGCGCCTGAAGCCACCTAAAAGGCCTAAAAGAGGTCCCTGTCTCCTCGTGGTCTGTGCTCGCCTTTTCAACCTCCGCCCGCCTCCTCGGTCTACGACTCACTTACTCAGTCACAATCTGTCTCTTGCGATCCCGTCCTCCGACGTCGTATCTCTTCCGCGAACAACTCTAGATCGCCGCCTCCTTTTTCTCGAATCATCCCCTTCCATTAGTGAATTGCGCTAGATGACCTGGGAGTAAGTCGTGCCTCACTTACACGGCCCCGCATCCTCCGCATCAACCCTATCTCGGTAAGCTTTGACTCCTTTCTTCGGCCGGGGCCCTCTGCCCGCCACATTTCCTTCCTCCTGGAGGGCGCACTCCTCTCTCCAGACCTTAGCTGCCGCCCTTTGTTTCCTCCTCCTCCTCCTCACCGCCCCCCTGCTTCGTCAAGGAAGCGAGAACTACAGATTAACAAGAGCACTCTACTAGGTTGACCACGCAACTCTCCAATACATCGACGGCAGACTCGCTCTCCGCCCGCATTATTTATCAAAGGCGGGACACTCGAACTGGCGCGTTCTTCGACGCCCAACGCATACGCTCCGTACGAACAAACGGCCAAAGGCTTACAGTCACCCCCGATGGCCCAGCACGCCTTCAACCAGTTCGGCTCCGCCCATGCTGGCGGTAGCATAGATCCCAACGATCTCGCCATGGCTGGAGGCTACTCTCAGTCCTATTCCAACAATAACAATAACAACAACGGCAACTACAACTCCACCTCCAACTCAGGCAGCGGAACCAACGGCTTTTCAAGAGGTTCAGCCATTTTCGGAGATGATGAGTTGCTCGATGGTCTCGGCGGCTCTGGCGATGTTCATACCGGCATGAACAACCAGGGCCAGGACTACTCAAGCCTCAACATGGGTTTCTCACAAAACGCATTCTCTCACCAAAATCACATCAACGGCTACTCAAACACACCCGATGGAGATCCTATTCAGAGCCCCTTCGCCTCTGGTTTCAACAATCAGTTCAGTCGCATGCAGACCGGCCACTCTCTCGGCACTTCGCTGCATTCGCCCCTGTCATATCCTGGTTCTCCACTAACAGGCGATCTGAACGCTGACGGTTCAGACCCCAACTACCTCAACGCCAAGGCTAGGGCACGAATGTCACAGCAGATGCAACGGAAGCAGTCCAACAGCCGGAGCCCTATGACGCCCAAGACCGCCACTCTCCATGGCATGACTATCGGATCCCAGGATTCCTCCGCGTTTGGAGCTCAACCCATCCGCAGCCCCGGCATGCATGAGAAGTCGCCTTCAGGCCAATGGTTGAACACGCCAACCGGAAGCATCCCTACGTCGTACAACTCCGGCTTCTCCCCACCGATGCAGCAGGGCATGGGCCAGATTAGTGAGGTCATGATGAAGGGTGGCACTTCGATGCCAACCAAGCTTGGTGCGGGTCAGAACGCAGTTTCGTCGCAGGAGATGAAGAGGAAGCGTCGCCGAGAATCTCACAACCTGGTTGAGCGCCGCCGACGAGATAACATCAACGAGAGAATCCAAGATCTCAGCAGGCTTGTGCCAACTCATCGTCTGGAAGACGAGAAGATTCGCAAGCTGATCCAAAATGGCACCCCTCTCTCTCCTACCCTCACCGGTATCTCGAGCCCATCTCAGGCAACCTCAGGCCTCGCGGGCCCTGGTGCGCGGAGAGCTACTGGAACCAGCAGCGGCAACATCACGACAGGGCTACCGCTCGAAGAGAAGGACAAGGGCCCCAACAAGGGCGATATCCTCAACGGTGCCGTCAGCTGGACCCGAGATCTCATGTGGATGCTGCACCTTAAGCTTCAACAGCAGGAAGAGCTCCTGAACCACATTGCAGATCTTGGAGGGTCCATTAGCTTTGAGATGACCGAAGACGAACGAAGAATGCAGACTGAACTCATGGATGCCATCACAAAGAATGAGACGGGTAGCTTCTCCTACTCACGTGCGGCGGGATCCGGCCTCCGTGTACCTCACCACACCGATTATAGGGGTGAGCCACTCAACGGCATAGGAGGTAGCTCTGACGGCCTCCCCATCAGTCCTGACGATGGAAGTGCAGTCATTGGAGGCGACCTCAACGACACCAACTCGTTCTGGCACGACCCCGACGAGGACGGTAGCGGCCACACTATCCAATTCAAGGAAGAAGATGAATACGATATGGATCTCACTCAATAGGCTTGGGCTGATTAGTTGAAACTTCTGGTGATACTTATCTCTGGGGATCCGCTCGATCCCTATACCGGGCCTTGATGAACCCAATGGGCCTGGCTTGTCTGCATTTGTTTCTACCTCTCTTTGTTCTGTCCTTCAGCGATTTCATGGCGGCATATTGGGGTTCGGAGGTTTGTAGGGATCTTTGGGTTGAGGTTATGGCTCTCAATGGCGTTTCGTTAAGTATTGGATGGCTGCCCATCATCAAGGCAGAATCGAGCTACTTGGCCACTTCTCGGCATCGATATCGTTATTTGTTGTGGCGCGAATCAGGTGCATGGGTAGGAGTACGCTGTACATTGGGCTTGAGAAGCACCCCCCTCCTCTCTATCTGCATTGGTTTCTCTTTTCTACTTATTAGCTTATCGGTGTTTTTGCGTTTTCTTTTATATTTACGTCGCGGGTCATTATTATGCCTTATTGATACCTCTGCTCTTCGGGTTCATGTCAAAGGGATTTACACAGGCAGTGCTCGAGCGAGCGCTTGAGTTGACTGTTTGTTTATTGCTTTTCCAATCCTTTTCTTTCTAGTTCACAGTTGCTGATGTTAATCCAGTCCCTGTTCCTCATTATTCGAACTGTGCAATGTGAACTGTTTTGTTACGCATGTTCTTGAGGCGGGATTCTGTGCTTCCGGTGATTTACCTCAGCATGCTTGTAATCGTGAGAGTCTAGACTAGCTATGCTACAAGGATAACATCGGAGGATATAAATACCATCGCTTGCCATCATTACATCCTGTGCGACTGTCAAAATGAGAATACAGGGGTACATAATATGAGGTTCATTATTGGGTACTTGTCAATAATATACTTTTTTTATTGAATGACTGAGGACATTGGCCGTTGAATAAGTCACCAGTGACGAGTGCACAGTAGATACTCGCTCATCGCCGTGAGCAGGTTCCAGACCTCCTTACGCTTCATTTCTTCCTGCAAGGCGATGCGCTCTAATGCCGACTGCCCGTCAAAGTACTTGCACAGCCGCGGCCACGCCTCGGCCACTTTCGCATCCGGAAAGCGCTTCGCTATGGCAGATAGGTATCGTGACTCTTTACCCGTAGCCCTCTTCGCATCTACGATGATGTGCGGCGTCAGGTCCGCGAGGTGATCGTGGTCGTTGATGGATGGGTGCGGCGTCGCTACCGGCACGGCTTTGCGAGCGTGAGCGGTAGCCTTTTCGGCGGCTTCGCGGTGGGCTTTCGAGGCGATGCGCTCGAGACGGGCTTTCTCGGCGGCTTGTTCGGTGACGGTGGGTCGGTCGGGAGAGGAGTGGTCTTCTGAGTCGGGTGTGCGGGGCGGGGGGTTCGCGGTCGTGTCGTCCGGAGCGATGTCGGCGTCCGAGAATTGGGATGCCGCGTTTGCGGCTTCGGCGGCTGCGGCGGCGTGGAGATCCTCGGCTTCCATTTCATAGTCTACCTCGTACAGAATCTCGGGCCACACGACGACGTAGCCGAAGGTGCAGAGCTGTGTTACCCAGCCCCTGCGCATGAGCCATGCGAGCATGAGAAGGTATGTTGGGCGGTGGGCTTTGTTCGGAGGGAACTGCTTGTATGGCCGTGGATACTGGGATAGCTCAGAGAGGAAGTTTGGGAGAGGGGGGGCGAGGGGAAAGGTTTGCTGCCATTCAGCAGTATCGGAGGAGAGGCGGCCCAGGTCACAGTTGGGAGATAGGATGTACTGATCTCGGGCGTGGAGGGGTGGGATGGCGATGGCGCGACGCCAGAAGATGAAGTGCTGGGCGTATTTGCGGACTTGGCCGAGGGTTAGCGCGTTCGATTGGCCAACTTGATAGAATCTGCGTGCGAGTCAGCGGATGGGGAATGCATAGCGTGGGATCCAGCCTCGTGATGTTGGAAGACATACGACAGGGTGGGTTTTGATAAGCGGACAAACTCGACCATCGAAGCCGTGGTTGGGTCGGGATCAGCCTGTAATTCGGAGATGATCTTCTTTTCATCATCGGTCAGCAGGAGGGAAAAGTTGCGATCCAAGAACCCCGGCTCTTCGAGTGCCTCTTGGCTCATGAACGTGTTGGCCGTGGTGAGCCAGAGGCCGCGCTGGACACGCTCCCCACTCGGGGGTAGGTCATCGATGTAGAAGGGTACGGGAATCTGAACGGATGGCGTGAGAGGGCCGGCGGCTGTATCGAGCTGAAGTGCGGCAATCTTGTTCTGGGAGACGGATTCATAAATATCGTGCATGGCGGCGGCGAGGGACGAGCTCTGAAGGATCTCGCGCCAGAGCACGCTCATCTTCTTGCCTACCGTGAGTGAGCGACTGGTTCGAGGTCTCGGCAGGGGGAATGAATACATACGCTCTTCACGCGCCTTATCCTTGGCCAGGAGGATGCGCTTCGACTCTTTCCAGATAAACTCGCTATGCTGCTGGCTATACTTGAAGGCTTTGCTGACCTTTTTGATAATGTGATCATACATGCTCTCGACAATCTCCTTGACTTGGTTGTTGCTTGGATTGAGTATGAAGACGAGGTTGAACATGGTCATGGAGCTGCGCTTCTCATCGTCTTCCTCCTTCTTCCCCTCCTTTTCCTTCTTTCCGTCCTTGTCCTTGGGTAAGTCTGCAGCTTTGCCCGCGGCAGATGAGTGCGCTTCCTGAGCCGATGCAACCGACGGGTCATCCGCGTAGAGGGATCGCTTGGCCGAGTCGGTAGTATTCTTTGGCTTCTTCCACTTTCCATTCTCGGGGACGTGGATCGGATAAGATACGCAATATAACGGATCAAGCGAGAGCTGGAACATGCGCTTGTGGTACGTTCGCGCTGGCGTCAGAATGCCGGCAAGGTCCCTCGCCGGAAACCCGGCAACTCGCTCCCAGGGAACAACCGGGCTTCCCGAATCCGTGACAAACGGGTCTTCGTGAGACTTCGTCTGCTTAAGTATGCCGTGCCCGTTATCGGCACCAGAAGCCACTCCACCGCCGAGCGATGTGGCGTTGAGACGCTCGAGGAGGATATCTTCGACATCGCCGGGACCGGTGCCCGTAGGTCCAAGGCCGGCGGCGGCAGAGGCGTCGGCAGGAGAAGTCGAGCTGGACGAAGCGGAGATTTGGGCGGGGTAGTGGAAAACAAAGGCCGGGCCATCGCGAGAGCGGTTGATGATGAGGGCGACGCCGAGGAAGTTGTCGGTATTGACGCTCGGAGCAGCCATGGCGTCCGGCGAGCGCCTGCTTTGCTCAGCTCATGTAACGAATTCTTGCGGTTCACCTAAGACAGCACACTCCAAGCACTCGCTACCTCTTCCCTGCGAGCCTGTCCACTGATGAGAGTCCGAGCAAGAGCAAGATAGTGACGAGTGAGTGAGCGAGTACTGTACGTAGTGCGTGAGCGGTTGAGCGGTTGAGCGAGGCTGAGCTCCGGCCCGACGCCACACTTGGACAAGCTGCAGTGGGAAGGATCGGATGGAGATGGGGACAGTCACGCGGAGAGGCGCCACGATGCGAGGGGCACGCACCAAAGCAGAGCCGTTTACACTCCACTGACTGCAGTTGAATTCTCAACCCTTTCTGATGCTCTTCAAGTACTCAAGCTTATGGAATTAAGACCCAGTAACGGTCGATGTGAGCATCTTGTTTCATTATACTGATTATAGCAAGTCAGCCGGCAAACGAAGCCTCCAACTACTACTATCTAGTACCGCTTATGCGTAGTAGTAGTAGTAGTAGTAGCACTAGACAGGCTTCGCTTTTGGTATGTGGTGTTTTTCTTCCACCCCTTGGCTTGCGGCTGTGGCGGCGGGGTAGAGGCCCCCTGGATGCTTTGATTGGGGCACCTTTCGCCCTGGGCATTTGGGGAAAGTGGTGGCATGGCATGGGGGTACTGGATTTGAGACTTTCTCATTAGCTCGTCTCACAAATGAACTGGGCAGTCTAACCTAACGAGACATGTTCGGTAAGCGGCAGCTACATATTGGGCTAGTCTTGTCTAGCCTAGGTGGTGGTTGGAAAGGGGAAAACTGGGAGGAGAATGCAGTAACGAAGGATGAGTTTCTGCGAATCTGTTCTTGTTGAGGGCGTGGTCCACGTTATCGTTCCGTTCTGCTGGTCTCGTATTTATTTGCATGTGACAGAACCCTTTTTTTTCCCAAGCAGAAAAGCGGCCCTAATTAGTCTACGACGTACGTACAGTACTCAGTGCAGTAGGTACAGTAGTAGTAACTTCTAGTATACGTAGCTTCTAAGTTAGTATACTATCTTACCTACCGCCTTTCACGTCTTCAAACTGGGCATCTAAGTTGGTTAACTACGTAGAGGTCTTCCCTTTCCCTTTCCCATCCCACCCCCCCAAAAATCCCACATTCTAGAATTCCAGGTCCCGTCCCTCCCCTTCCTTCTCTTTCCTTCTTCCCTCCTTCCCTTCTTTCTTTTCTTCTTCTCCTTTCCGTGCCACTCTCCTCTCTCATCTTCTTCAAGTCAAAGTAAAGTAACCCACCCATCCGTCATTCGGCCTGATCGATCATTACCCTCGACGTCACAGAGGCGGCGAAGTCGATCCCGCACTCAATCGGCTTTACCTACCTACTTGAGCTTGAGGTGGACAACGGTCTTCAGTCTTCAGTCTTCACATGGGCTCGGTCATCCTTCTCACTGGCCCACTAGTCTAGTCTGCCTAGTCTACGGTAGGATTGAAATTGCCCACAAAACCGACCCGTCCGTGTCCTGGCTGTGGCCTCTTTGCCGACTGGAAGGGTAACAGGTCGTGTGCTTCTGTCAAACACCAACGTCGTTCCGTCTACTCACTACTGCTCCGTCATCTATCGCTGCCCCCAAAACCCATTCGCCGTACTCGCCCGTTATCCTCCATCTGTCGTACTCGCCTTCTCCCCCCTCCTCCTCCTCCTCCCGCCGCCGCATCGCCGTTGCTGCTCCGTCACTTGAACCCTTCAGACTCCGGCCCCTTTTCTCCACCGTTCACCATCGCCCGGCCGCTCTCCCTCGCTCGGTCCTGATCTACGACTAGGAAACCCCCCTGAGTTCCCAAAACTTGCCAACGGGTCCAGCGCTCGTAACCCTCGCTTTCGTTCCTCGCTCGAGCCTTTCGTGCCTCTCTTAAACTTCTTGTCGCCGGCGTAGAGCTCACCTGTTCACCTCCACGTCGCGCTTCGAACCCCGCGACTGCCCCTCTACTCAACCGCAGCCATGTCGCCGTCAGTCGCCGTGACCGAACACGGCCACGTCCCCTATCTACCTCTATCCTACGACAACCAAGACAGCCATGACTCGGCTCTCAAGCTCATCAAGACGCTTGTCCCCGAGTGGGCCAGCGACGATTCGAACATCGAGTTTGTGCGCTTCACCGATGGCATCACCAACACGCTGCTCAAAGCTGTCAACCGCCGGCCTGGTTTATCCAAGCAAGAAGTCGATCAGGAAGCCATCCTGCTGCGCGCTTACGGCAACGGCACCGCCGTCATTATCGATCGCGAGCGCGAGGCCGAAAACCACGAGCTTCTTTGGAGACACGGCCTAGCCAGCGAGTTGCTCGCCCGCTTTCAGAACGGCATGCTATACCGTTATACCGAAGGAACTCCCGCCCGCGCCGAAGACCTCCGCGATCCCCTCGTTCTCCGCGCGGTCGCCAGAAGAATCGCGCAGTGGCACGCGACGATACCCTGCTTGCCCAGCCCAAGACACCGCAACGATGGCCAGATCGACGGAACCTTGGCGAACGGGAACGGTCACATAAGCTGCGGCAGTAACAAGTCGCAGCAGGATATGATCGATAACGCTGCCCCTGGGAAGCCCCCGCCTAACGTCTGGACGACGATGCAGAAGTGGATTCTGGCACTTCCTACAGGGACCGACGCGCAGCGCGAGAAGCAGGCTCTTCTACAACGGGAACTGGAAGAGATGGTTGCGAAGCTCAGTCAACGTCCTGGCCTTGGCCATAACGGGGTAGGTGCCGAACATTTGTCCTCGAACACTTCATCGCGAAAGCTGGCTAACCTGAGTTGCACAGCTTGTATTCGCTCACTGCGATCTTCTCTGTGCCAATGTCATCATTCACGACCACGACGAGACGAAGGCGACCGTAAGCTTCATCGACTACGAATACGCTACGCCGTCGCCGGCGGCATTTGACGTGGCCAACCACTTTGCCGAATGGGCTGGGTACGAGTGCGACTACACAGCGGTGCCGACCCAAGCCCAGCGACGTGACTTCATCAACGAATACGTCAAGAGCTACTTTTCTTTCACCGGTGACGATTTCGACGAGGAGGAAGAGACGCGCAAGCTCATGGAAGAGGTAGATCAGTTCCGAGGTGTGCCTGGCTTTTATTGGGGTATCTGGTCTCAGATTCAGGCTGTCATCTCCGAGATCGACTTTGACTACGCCAATTATGCCGAGCTGCGCCTGGGCGAGTACTGGGCGTACAAGGCCGAGGCCGACGGAACCCGAAAGGCATCTGGTAAAGAGATGCCTCTCCGGGAGCAGACCTGGTGGCGCGACGAGTGAGCGTATTGCAATAGATGAGCACATGGGAATCGGGCCTAAGAATTGTTGCGAAGCCAGGCAACCCGAGTCAGGATGGGGTTTCTCTTCGAGATACCAGGCCCTTCGAGCGCAAAAGAGCAGCAATCCTCGTCTGTGAAAAGGCAAATAGATCCGGAAGGGAAGACGGAGGCGTCGCTGATTCTCTCCAGACAAGGTCAAGATGCAGATGCGTATCTTCGACAGCTGCTCCTCTTCCTGGCACTAAACCGCTCTTACATGTTTCGTGTCGTCTCGTCATATTGCTTCGGATGAGAGGAGCACATCGACTACCAGTCTTTGCTGCTTCAAGTTTTCCCACACTTGTCTCGTTCTATTTCTTTCCTTTGTTGGCGACGGAAGGCGATACATAAAAATTGAAAGGGCTCAACGGCCGTTTTGTGGATGGCCTGGGGAACGGTCAGCCATTCAACATGAGCTACGACAGAGATGATTCTCGTTGGTCTTATACCACCACTATATTATTATTTTTTAATACAATAGACTTACGACTGGATGCATTTACCCCACAGACACGGTATGTCTCTTGTGCTTCGCATGTGGTAATCTGGAGCGGAATGCATCATGTCGTGGAACCTCGGACGACGTGGAACAGGATGACAAGATGTCACATCTTCTTCCGAGTTTGACTGTGGGCACCGCTCGGGTGACGATGAACGGCGGCCAATGCGAGAACTGGGCTAGTAACTGGAGATGGTCAACCCGCCAAGTTTTACTGGAGGCACTTATGCAGCATCGAGCTGGCGGAGCTAGATAACATGCATGCGCAACTGCACAACCACTTCAGCTGGGAGGCAGCCCAGATCGTAAGCAGGTTCAAGGCTATGAGGAAATCGTTGAAGCTTGCTGGAATTACTGGGATGGACAGGTAAGAGGAATGAAGAGGTTGGAATCTCGGTATCTGACGAAATTGCGGATGAGCCAGGGGCTCTTGGGAGGAAGTACAGTACTGTACGTTTTGGGGAGCTGTCGAGCTGATGATTGTCCCGTGCTCCCGTCATCACGATTGCTCTGCGTCGTACGTCGTAGAAGGGCGCTTCGCATCGTTGGCACACGTAGTATACGTAGTAAGTGTAGCGAACGTAGTACTGTAGCTTAGTACCGTAGTGTAGTGCACTGCGTACTGTACGTAGTAGGCTGCGCTGAAGAACGACGGGACCACAGGGATCGCGAGACGGCCAGTGCGTCAGCCTCGCAACGGTTCCAAGCGGCCCCAACCGTCGGGGGGCCACACACGTTCACACTTCACTTCACTTCACGACACCTTCCAGGTCTGATCTTCTAGACCAGGGTTCCAGGCGGCTTGGGACTCGGGAGGAGCACGGTCTCTGCTCGGATACAACCTCAACCCCGAGACAAGATGGACAAACGCGAGCTGTCTCCTCACCCAAGCCAAAGAGACAACGTCGTCCGCATCATACTCCGTAGAGCCGCCCATGCACACACAGTAGCTCCATGGCACCACTTGACCGGGCCAGCCACCCCCATCATCTGAGAGGCCGTCATGCCCCTCGCCACCCGCCCGTCTGCGGTTGTCTCACGGTGCCTCGCTTGCCTCGGTCACCAAGGATGCGATGTGTCGTTCAACGCGTTGCGGGCCGAGAAGGCACAAAAGAAAGTGGCCAAGGATGGGCAAGGATGGACGAAGACGGACGAGGACGGGCAGGCCCCCATCAGATTTCTGATTACAGTAGCGCCGACATCCGGGGGTGCGCAGCTGTGGTGCCATGTCGTCGACTCTATTGGCCCTCCGATGCTGCTCTTCTCGCTTTCTGGACTCGGTCCCCATCTGGGCCCCGTACCTTGCTCCATCTCGGCAGCGAGCGAGAGCGCAGGCGACAGAAAGGCTGAAGTGCACGAGGCGACGAATGCGCTACGCAGTAGCCCGTTCAAAAGGCACTGTCTGGATCCTGCAGGCCGCTTGCTTGCTTGCTTGCCAGCATCTGGTTGCTGGTATGACCTGGTAGGGCCAGATGGAGAACCCATCGCGCCTGAGCTGGAGCATCTCTTACTGGCTAGCCCTCCAGGCGATCCGTGTTCTTGGCTACGCCCGTCGACAACGGACTTTCCAATAAGCCTTACCACACAGGTTTACCGCGCCAGCAGGTGCCCCTCCAAGACTGTGAGCGAGCATCAGGGTAGCATCAAGCCTGCTTCATGCTTAACTGAGCGCTCTGCTGAAGGCAGCACGGATTGTCATTACGGGGCACCGCGCCTTGGCGAGAAGATCAGAGAGGAACACGGGTGCTGAAGAGTGCCAGCGTCCAGGATGAAGAGAACCGTCACAGATTACGACCTCGAACACCATCACGCGGCACAGCGACCGACCGAGATTCTCACCTCCCCACCTCATACCCCTAACGGCTCGCCAAGCCAGCAAGACCCCCGGGCGGCTTCGCGGCTTCGACAGTTTCCACCTTCCGTGACAGGGCTACGGTGACCGGGGTTCTTGGGGTCTTCTTACTGTAGCAATCTCTGACGGGGCATGGCGGGGCCGCGGTCGAGGGTTTGGGGGAGATGGTAAGAGCGCGCGACGAACCTGCCCAAAATTTCCGAGCTCCAATCTCAGGTTCGGGGCCGAAGCCGGGTTCATTACCTCTGTCGAAACATTCAGCAAAAAAGGTTGTTTCATTTTTCGACAAGTCAACGCGGCTCATCAATGTGAGCCTACAAGTCCCAGTCGACCAACCCTCTGCCACATGGCCACGTACCGTGTCCGCTACCGCGCCATGCAACACAGTCCCTCCTACTTCGTTCCCTGCTCCGGCATTGGATTGGTAGTCTAAGGACGACAACGACGACAACGACGACAACAGGCTGGATTCGAGCTGGATGCGCAGATTCGCTACAGTAGTCGACTTGACCTGTCGCCTGCGTATGTCGTCCGTTTACAGTCGTTCTCAGGCCGGGAGGATAAGTGCCTCGTCCTGGCGGCTACAGTACGTACAGACCTTGCTCGATGCGGCGCATGACGATGGATGGTTCGCCATCGAAGTGCTACCTCTTGCTCCTTGGTCAAGGATGGATTAGTAACAGGATCGTTCGCCTTCACTGCAATTTCGTCGCCGCACCGGGGGAAAGACCTGAAAGAGAGCGCGAGAGAGGAAGAGAGTTAACCCCCAGGCCCCACCCTCTACAGTAGACCATTCCCTTTCTCCCTCACTCACCCACATGTCCCCATCCCCAGGGCCTGGTCACTGGCCTTGCACAATGTCGTGCTCTTGGATGAACCCAGTCCGTTCTTGCTCTTACATTTCTCTCTTATTTCTGTGAAACTCTTCAGATTGTACTTTGTCCATACGTCTAAACTCGGGGCGTTCCCCCTCTGCTTTTCTATCATCGCCCCCCCCCCTCCCTCTTCGTCCCTGCTGGGTCCACGGATGCGTACAGGCGGTTGTCTGCGTATCAGAGAAAGTTGCTTGGCCAGTTCTAGCGACCAAGCAAACAATCGGCCATGCAAGTAGAGACGTCCGTCGGGCCAGACTTCAGACAACCACCGCGAGACGATATGCGATGAGATGACCTTGGACCAGACATGCGCAGGGATGACTCCGCTCCGCCGATCATGTCCGGTCCGGAGCCCAATCTTGACCGCGACCTCAACGTCCAACGACAACATCAATTACCATACCAACATGCGACGGCCGTTGCGTCGAGGCAGCAGCTGCGATACCAAGCATCGCCCTCTCGCCATGGCCAAGATGTTACCTTTGACGCCGCCCTCGAGCTCGACATGCTGCGCCATAAGCTTCGTGTCCTCGATGAGGTTGTTGCACGTAACTGTTCGTGATTACCATCTCTCTCTCTCTCTCTCTCTCTCTCTCTCTCTCTCTCTCTCTCTCTTCTAGTACCCATCAACCCAAGTGTCGAGTTGATTGCAGTTTCCTTGCTCTCCACCCATGACTTCGGCCCATCGCTCATGCTCAACTCCTCAGGTCTCTCACATCACGTCCCGACGCTCTCCGAGGCCGAAGAAGCTCGTGCCTTGCAGTACCGCTGCGAGTGTATCGAAGCAGCCTGTATACGTGAAGGTATGTTCACATCTACGTCGCTTCGCCCTGTGAAGAGTCTGAGTGTTCCGCGGCGATTCTAAAGCTAAACCATGGATTCAGGCTTGGATGTTGCTGCCTTGCTGACACGGCCGCATCCCGAGCCGCTGCCTCGGGACTATCTACAGTGGGTTGAAAAACACATCTCCCGCCATGACCCCTTCACTCGCCAAGGTCCCCGTTCGCGAGACACCATGACGACCATTACCAGGCCACCGGTTACCTTCAGATGCTACGACAGACAGTGCGTTCATTATGTATATGGACTACCAACCCTCGAAGATTTGGAAAGCCACCTCCAATCTCATCCGCGCCAACATTCATGGAGGAACGGCCATGCAACGCTTGCTGAGCCCTTCGCGCCTTCAGGGGACCAATCCGCGCATAAGCCGAATGATCAACCCCCGCGGAATCGAGACCCAGCTCATCAGCCGCCACATCCTCTCATTACCACGAACTTACCCCCTCTCCCTCTCCCGACTCCATCCACAGGTAAAAGAGACTCGTTCTCAAACTTCACGTTTCCCGAAGCCGGACCAGCGATACCCCCCGTTAACGTGGGCGTCGATACTAACTCTCAGCTACCGCCCCTGAAGCGAGCTCGCACTGGCCATCACCGTCTTCAATCGATCGGTGAGCTGGAGCTTCCCCCAATCTACCAACACCAACAACCCACTCGTCAACGCCTTCCTAGCTTCGAGGCCTCTCTCGAGGGGTGGAAATTGCACATGGAGCCTCCTAGATCAGCCAATGGGCCTGGGCCAGGACGCAAGGCGTCGGAGCAGCTCTATCAGCCTTACGAAGTATCGGAAAGGATCAGGAGACATACAGTTGGGGGAGACTCGCCATTTATGCAGGAAGCCCGGCGTGTCTCTGGCGAACCGAACCCCTCTCCAACTACCAAAGGGAGCCCTTACCGGCGGCCTTCGTTGCGTCGAGTTTTCTGCGATCGATGTAACGAGAATCCTGACGGGTTCCGCGGCGAGCACGAACTCAGGAGGCATACGGAAGCCAAGCACTCGCCTATGGTCAGGCGCTGGGTGTGCAGGGAGCCTGCGACTATTGGTTCATCGTCTCTGCAACCCGTCATTCCACTCTCGCGATGCAAGGCTTGCCTAGCACAGAAGCGCTACGGCGCATACTACAATGCCGCTGCGCATCTCCGTCGCACTCACTTCCGTCCCAATCAAGCGGGAAAAGCAAGCGGCGACTGGCCCCCCATGAATTTTCTGAAAACCTGGATGCGCGAAGTTCGACAACCATTGGCAGCCGATGACGACGAATCGTCCAGTGGTGCCGAGGACAATGAGGAGCTGAGCGGTGTGGTGGCGGCTCCAGGCACGCCTCAGCAGCAGATACCCAGACGTGGGTCCTCCCAACCCACGGTTACTCCTATGGCGTCTTACATGTCAGGGTCCTCCGTCGAATCCCCGCTACCCATAGATCGCATCAGTCCGTCCAGGAGACCTCCCGAGAACCGAGCCCGATGTCCCCATCCGCAATGTGGCCGCGTATTCCGCGATCTCGCCGCCCACATGCTCACTCATCAAGAGCAGCGCCCAGAAAAGTGTCCCATAGTAACATGCGAGTATCATGTGAAGGGCTTTGCTCGAAAGTACGACAAGAACCGACACGCACTCACCCACTATCGTGGTTCTATGGGATGCCCGTATTGCCCTGGTGCTGGCTCGCCCTTTGAGAAGATCTTCAACAGAGCCGATGTCTTTAAACGACACTTGACGTCGGCACATCGCGTTGACCAAACTGGTCCGGGAAGCACACGGTGCCTCTCAAATACAGAAGATGCAGAGGGGACAGGGGCCAAGTGCTCTATATGCAGCAATAGGTTCTCGACGCCTATTGCCTTCTACGAACATCTGGACGACTGCGTGCTCAAGGTCATCAATCCGTCAAAGGCGGACGAGGATTCTCAGCAGCCTACCACGCAGCACCAGCCGCAAGCCCAGCAGCTCGAAACGTATCAACCAGCGCCACCGCTAGCGTCACTACCGCAGCAACAGAACCAGCACACGCTGCCGCACCTCCAGCAGCAGTACCCACGGCGGTATACCGCGCATCCGCTGGGGTCGTATTATGGCTTAGACACCGATGTAGTAGAGAGGATAAAGCGTGAATAATACATGGGCGCGCAGCGTAAGCAATCGTGGTTTGGAATGCTCATTTGAAGGTATCTTGATGAGCGGTCGGTTTTGTTTCGTTGGCTTAAGATACCAGGATATGCGCTTTATACAATAAAATACCTATAACGCACATATTGCGATGCACGGCGTATGCTTGACTGTGTGTGTCGCTAAACAGATTTCCAACCTCCTTCAACATGGCTGCTCTTCTGTATCCTCCTGACTTGATCAATTTTGCCTGTCAAGACTCTTGGACCATCCGCGTTTCAAAGTACACGTCCAACAGGGTTCCGTGCATGTTCTAGTCGAGACAGATCATGCGTCTGAACTACACCGAACTCACTGACACCACACATCAATGCCAATCTGCATCATCAACCAGGATCTACTCGTCGTTTCCAATGGCACATGGCAAGACTTGCGTCGCTGTATCACTCCGGATTCACCTGGGCCTGAAACCCCAGCAGTAAGCTAATCCTAACACCTACCTCGGGATATCTTCAATGCACAGTCACCAACATGGCGTTAAGTCATGGTAATGAAATTGTCGCCAACACTTGCGTAAGTTCGCACGCTCGAGGCAGCATGCAAAGCGATCTTAGTCTGTAATAGTCCTGCACCTTATCATCAGTAAATCAGCGTAATTGGTTTAGTGGTAAAATTCTCCGTTGCCATTCGAGTAACGTCGGGGAGCCCTGGGTTCGATTCCCAGATTACGCAATGATCAGTTCTTCCTTTTTTTGACTTGCTGCGCACTTTTTACACTTGATTGCTATGTGTCTTTCTGCTAAGTTAGGAGCGTGGTGATTGAAGTATACAGTCTGACCTAATGTCATCTGTCTGTCTTGAGCAATTGTATCTTGGTGTCGGTGAATGTAGCTCTCATCACTTCTGTAATTCAATCTCTTTCCGTTACGAGGCCACTAACATGACTTACGTCCACATATTCATGGTTGAAACTACCAATTGCCACTGCTAGATGATAGGGGTAGCATGAGGAAGATATGTTGTCTCGAATCACATTCTGAAAGGCGTGGCGACGGGCGTTATTGTTGAGTAATTTGAATATCTTCATTAAAGCAATCCATCGTCAGCTTTGCAATCCAGCAAAGGACTTAATGCACTTATATATACATCCATCCCAGCAATATCTGCTCTATAGCGAAGGATAAGAATGCATCCGCTAGTCTGGTTTCGACGCTAGATATCACCACCAAGTGCAGTAGCGGCACAACGGTATTGATGAAACAGTAAGCAAGGTATTATTACAGCCCAAAAATGAATAAACGCCATACCATGCACCCTCGTTTCTCCGCATCGATAATGCATCCCCTTAATTTTCCTTTTGTCATGGGTCCCGTAGCGTAAATGTCATTCAACATCGTACTGAAAGCTCAAGTTGATGAAGACTCGGGCGTGACAGCCTTCTCGTTATAATGCGAATCAACCATGACACCTCGATCGTGGTGAATCTTGTTGGGGCTGGAGCGCATGAAGAAGTCGTGAATCTCGGGAGAGAATTCTCCATCGTCAGGCATAGAAGCCTCCGTCTCCTTGGGGCCGCGGGTAGACTGGACGTGCTCCCACTCGGCGCGCATGTCCTCAATCTTGCTCTTCCAGTCAAGCTCAGGATCGTAAGGCTTGCCGATGCCACGGAGGCGCTCCCAAACGCTCAGATGGGTGGGGTTGATGGCAATACCGTGGTACTCGGAAGCGCGACCATCACGGATGTAGTGCCAGCGACGCTCCTGCTCCTTAAGATCGAGACCGGTGGTGTCAGGGAGGAAGAAGTAGGTAAGAACCATGCCGGCAAGACCAAACCAAGGTACAACCTTAAACTTGGTCTCCGTGTCGATGTAATTGTACAGGACGGAAGCGAGAAGGGCACCAGACTTGCCGATGCAAGCGGAGAAGCCGTGAGCGGTGGCACGGATGGGCGTGGGGAAGACCTCACCGGCGACAAGGAAGGTAACGGAGTTGGGACCGAACTGGTTGAAGAAGGAAGAGAGGAAGTACATGGCCTGGAAGCTGTGGATGTTGGCAGGGCTGGTGTAGTAGTCATACTTGAAGGCAGGAATGACGAACATGAGGAAGCACATGAAGAAGCCAACCTGCTGCATCATCTTACGGCCGTAGAGCTTGTTGTCGATGAGGAGCGAAGCAAGATAGTAACCGGCCAAGGAGACGGTGATGTTGACAAGGTTCCAAGTCCAGCCAGTCATGATGGAATCGGGGTTGCTCGAGATGACCTTGATGAACTGGCCCTGGAAGAGCTTGTTACCGTAGAAGAAGACATCGTTACAGAACCAAGTACCAGCAGTGGCGAGGAGACGGCCACCAAACTCGGTGAAACAGAACTTGAGGGCAGTGACATCGTAACCGGTCACGTTGGAGCGCTTCTTAGCCTCGGCAAGCTGCTTGGAGGCGTTGGGCATGCGGTAGGCGCGGTAGTAAAGAAGCCACAAGGTGCCGATGGCAGGAAAGGCGAATGACAGGCGGAAGGTGAACTGAGCAGACGACTTGCTGTAGGGGCCGCTGCCCTTGCCTTCGTTGAAGATGGCGAGAAGAACGATGAGCATGACCTGGTTGAAGAACTGACCCCAGCCTTGCATGAGGAAGGCGGTAGTAACACGGCGGCCACGGTGCAGACGGTCTTCCTTGGTGGAGAGACGACCGGAGGTGGAGCTGCCCTCGAGGGCCGAGGTGGCCGTGATGGGGTACTCACCGCCGACGCCGATACCGTAGAAGAACAGAGACCAAGCGTAGCAGATGACCCAGCCCTGGAGGTTGACGCCCCAGCTGGCAGTAAGCATGAGGAGACCAATGAACATGATGGCGGCATCCTGAATCAGACCCCATCGTCGACCTATCCAATCGCCGATGACCTGCACTTGGAAATTAGCCAATGTCTATTTTGCGGGACCATCATGGCGGCCATGTGCTGAAACAAATAGATCAAGGGGTTTGTAGGGAGAACGGGTTTCCAGAATGTGGTGAAGGAAGGGTGCAGTGTGTGGGGGTGGCCATTGCAAGCCGGAGGCGGAGGGTAACAAGTGGAAACTTACACCAACGAAAGCCTGTCCAACCATGATTCCGATAATCTCAAGATACGTGACACTGGATACCCAGTTCTTGCTGCAGACCTTGTTGTCGGCCCAGCACTCGCCCCAAACGGCCTTGAAGAGAGGCTCGAGGTTACCGATGGAGAAGAGGACATAGCCCTCAAGACCGAGACCGGCACCGGGGATCACAGCATGGCGAAAGTACCAGGCCAGAGGCGAGAGGGGATCTTTCTTGGCCATCTGGCCGCACGTCTTGAACTCCTCGAGGGCAGCATCGTTGTCGACCTTTGAGACAAACTTGGCGCGCTGCAACCAGGGCATATCGGCCCAGTAGGTGCCGTTCTCGTCGTAGGAGTCGTCGGGGCGGGTGACATGGCTGAAGATGCGACGCTCGCCGTCGGTGAGCTCGGCGATGGCAAAATCATCGATAACGTCGTGGTCCTGGGGGCCGTGAGGAACGGGAATCTCGCCGGCGACGACGTCATGGTGGTTTTGGTGAACCATTTCTAACGTGATGGTGGGCGCAAGCGGGAAGAACGGCAGACGGGAAACTCCTTAACTGAATAGGAGAGTTTGAAGAATGTGCCCAGGTGCCTGGGGGGTAAAGTTGCCAACTGACAAATCACCGCAGTCGTGAAGACAAGTTAGGGGGGTGTGGTCGGGGTGTCGGGGTGGTGACGGCCCAAATCGGGGTGTCAACGACAAAAGATTAATACGGTACTGTATAAGTAAGGGCAAAAAACTTCAGGTGAGCAGACACCTTTCTCGAAGAAAGTTTTGCTGCTTTAGATGATGAGACAGCTCGAGGAGTCGTCTGTGCTTGATGAAGAAGAAACCATTCTTGAAAGTGCGAAGAGATGGGCCGTATTTGAACATGGCAACGGTCGATATCAACGGCGTTCGGTCAAGCCAAAGCGTCTCAATCCCATGCAGTTTGAAGGCGAGATGGCAAACCGAAAGTGAACCAGTCAGAAGAGCCAAAACAGCATCGTGGGCAAAGCTGTGGCTCGCAACAGCTCGTTAGCACCGACTCTGGAGTAGTGGGCAAAAGGTAGAGGGTGCGTTCCATCGATTCATGGGGACGTCAGTGGGGACGAGCAACCCATGTTGGAAACGGGCCCTCGGTCGACGAGCAGGGTTCAGCGCCGAGAGATTCAAACCAGATCGTGCAGGGTAAAGCGCGCGCGGGATATTGGAAATGGCGAGCAGCATACGGATTGCCCCGTAGGAGAGCGGGAGAGAGAACATGTGAGCCTAGGGTTTGGAGCTCGCGTGAGCGTACGGCACACTGTACAGATACCGTACAGACCTGCCCGGAGCAGTCACGGTGGGTGTGGTGGATGAGCGAGCAAGGAGGAATCCATAGCTATCGGCTATAACGGCATCGGCGGTTGAAGAGATGGCGAGCATCGATGGCGTAAATAATCGGGGCCTTGGGGTTAACCTCGAACATGATTTGTGTCTGGGACCGTGCCGTCAGCCGAATGCACCCACGAAAACTGTACAGTACACGCTACAGCATCATCGAACTTTTCCCACTTTGCCAAAAGGTTTCCTAGTTTCTCGGTATCCAAAAGCAGAGAATCTCACTGCACATCGACCGCCTCTCTCTTACAGTACCTCCCTGCCCCTCTCGCTCTCGCTCTCGCTCTCTCTCTCTGCGATTGTTGCATATTGCAAGAGTTGGTCGTCGTGGTTTGACTCTGATCCTTTCGCGGTTACGTACAGACTACGTACTCTTGGGTGCCGGGTGCCGTAGTGGGCCCGGGAACTGTGCGGCTACGACGAGCTGAGGTAGATTAGCGCATTCTGATTGGCTCTGTGGTGCAATTCTTTGGAAAGGAAACAGAACCAGAAGGTACGAAGAAATGGGGCCGCAGCTGAGAGGACCAGAAATGGGCGAGTTAAAAATTAGGAAAGAGCAAAGCATGAGTTATCTAGCAGGGATTAAACGTCTCGCATGCGAGCTGCTCCTGCTGCAGCCCCGTTTTTCATGCAGCCTCCCAACGACGATAACCCCAAAAGGGAAAGAGCTCGTGTGATGGTGTTTGCACTGCACCTGCCCTCCGAGCATCTCGTTCCTCTCGACCAGTAAGTAAGTAGTCTGTAGCGTGCTGTACCGTGTGTACATCACGCGTCGGCCTGTAACTGCAGACGGACCCTTACCCGGACGTAGGATGGCGCGCTTCAGCTAACGTTGCAGGCATCTGCTCGAACGACTTTTTGAGATTTTAAGCAAAAAGTCAAGCTCTAGACTAGAATCCGGGGCATCGGATTTTGCACAGACTAGAGGACACTCAATCTGCAGCTTCACGCAACTAACTTAGACTACAAGTACAAGAGTACAGTGCAGTGCAGTATCAGTGACCCTCTGTCAAAACTTGCAGATGCCTCGTCAAGCTCCCATCGACTCATCCAAGGGAACGGATCAACGCTACAGTCCATACAGCAGCACTCACTGCTTTCGTCACGTACCATCAGCGAACGAGAAGACGCCGAGCAGTGCAACTCCGACAGACCAACAGATGACACAGCACTCCATCTTCCCGTGTGGCCGTTAACTCTTTTCCCTCACCGAGCCGAAGCAGTGACCCCAGCCAGCACCGAACGAAGCAACGAACACACATCCACACACTCACCTCCAGGCATCGTTGGATTGTGCAGATCCCTTCGAGACCCTGAGACCCTGGGCCATCCGTCGGCCACATCCGCTCTCACAGCTGCATCGTCCCATGCAAATCTATCTACCTCTCTGCAAAGGACCTCTCTTCTCCACTTCCCTTTCAAGCTATTGCTCACGCGACACCAAACCAAACGACCATTGCTCCGAGGGGCCCCATTAAAGGCCCCTCAAGCCGGTCGCCCGAAGCTCATCTTGTCATTTTCTTATTGTACTTCTGTACGATTCAGCTTCTCCGCTCAGCGAGCTGACGGCTGATAAACTTAAGCTCGTAAATAACATCTCAAGCTTGTTTGTGCTACGTTCGACTTTGTCGAGATAAGGATGGGAAAAGATGTGGGCCGTCTGGAAACAAACCGAGGCTGTAAGGTTCCCCCCTTGACTGGCATCCCGGATGGTAAGTAGCACGATAGATAGCCTGTATGATCAATTTGAAGCTCAACGGACTAGGTACCTTGTACAGTATGTAAGTTTTTCCAACAAGCTGTCTGCATCCTCGATCGTCTCCAAGTTATTCGCATCCCTGTGCTTGATCCGCATCTATTATGTTTTACATTTGTGAAGGAGCCCTCGCTCTTGTCGACATGCCTCATCAGCCTTCCTCTCGGCGTCCTGGCATCGATTACAGGACCACAGTGTTCACAAGCCTGGTTGAGAAGAAAAACCATCATGGCCCAATATCTCCTATTTCCGGCTTGCCATCACGGAAATAGAAATCATCTCAAAGCATTCAAACAAAGACATGCTATCAAATGCAATAGACGAAACTCCATCCCCGTTGCCGTTGCCGTTGCTATCGTAACCGTCGTCTCTCAATGTTCTGCAATTCGCTTTTTTTTTCTTTTTCTCCTTTCTTAACACATTCAACCCAGTCTTTGACTTGCACCTACGCTGGCTTTGCATGCTAACTCCCCTCTTCAACCCCAAACATGATAATGAGATGTGCTTCGAGATAAAGCTTAAAGTTGAAACCCCTTACTAATCCCTACAATCTCAAACTCAGCCCAGCTCATCACTAACCCCCCTCCCTCCCTCTCCCTCTCTCTCTCTCTCTCTCTTCAAACGCTCTTCAAACGCCATGCTACTTTGCAGAAAAACAAAGAAAATCAGACAAGTTAAGAAATCTGTCAAGAGTCCATACCCTTGTACTCTCTATTCTTCCATCTAAGTTGAGATAGGTGCTGGATAAAGCAACTTCACTTTCACTTCCCAAGGGGACGGGGAGTGGCTTCTTCACTTTCTGTCCGCACAATAGTCGGCCGAGGTGTTGCCTCAACACTTTCGGGCCCTTCCTCAGCTTTTTCAGCTGTAGCTTCGGCGCTCGAGTCAGGGGGGGTATGTGCTGCCGCTACGATCTCGGTACCAAGTATGCTCGTCTCCATCTCCTTGGATGGAGTCGTCACTACTTGCGTCACTGCCTCTGGCGTGCTCTCGGACCCCATCGTCATGCTCTCGTGGCTGTTGGCTCGCATCATCTCGATGCCAAGCTTCGAACTCGGGAGGCCGCTCTTGCCCAGCAACTGTTGACTGCTGCGTTTCAGATGTCTTTCTTGGCCCGCGCCAAGTTCTTCGTCTTCGTCATCTGCAGATTCAGTGCCCTCGATGGATCGTGTTGAATCTGCTGTCTCCTTGGTGCCCTTGAGCTTATCGACCGCCCGGTGTCCATGCTCCATTTGCCCTGGTGCTGATTGCTGGGTGAGAAGGTGGGGGGCAGCCTTTCCCGGTCCATCGTTCTCGGCCTCCGTAGTAATACCCAGGCCTCCATCATCCCATTCATTCGTCGCCCTGCGGCTCAAGATGATGGGTACCTCGTCTGTCGTCACAGATTCTGAGTCACCAAACAGCGACGAGCTGATGGAGTCCTCCCTACTAGACATCATGGCCGTACCGAGACGTCCGGCGAACGCCGATGAGCTTGATGTTGGACTGTCCTCAACCCGCGGGTTGGCCTTGCGAACGCCCTTTGGTACCATTGGTCTTGGCACCGAAGGAGACCCGCCCAATCCCGGCGACTCGGGCCGCCACTGGCAGAGGCTCCGAAGAACTTCGGTCAGCTTTGACGAGCTGATGGGCTTTTCAATCAAGGAATCGAAGTAGTGCGGCGCCTGGAGTTCTTTCAGGTAAGCCGTAATGGCAACGATGGGCGTGTGTGAGTTTGCGTTCTTCGTCTCTCGAATCATCCGGGCCACGTCCGCACCGTTGATCTGAGGTAGTTGATACTCGAGAAATATAACGTCGAACTTAATCTCGCTCATCGAGTATCGCACTGCTTCTGAGCCATTGGGAACGGAAATGGTGCGACAGCGCAGCTTCTCAAGTAATTTCTCCATTACCATCCTAGAGACGGGATGGTCTTCACAGATCAAAACATCGAGCGGCCGGAAGGTAGGTCCCCCATCGAATGCAATCTGAGACAGCCGTCGTGAGCTCTGTCTGCGCCGCTGTACCCTGAGAAGTGCGCTATGCTTGTCACCTTCGTTGTCTGACGAGGATGGCGACATGTCGAAAACCTGACTCCTTCGGTGCCGGTGATGCATAAGATCCGATGCAATAGGGCTGCCATCTTGAGAGGGAGAACCCACAGTGAGGGATCGTGACCGTCCCGCCGAGCTTGTGCTGTCTTGCCGCGGAGTAGTGACAACTTTTTGAGGCGACAGGGATAGTGGTGGAGGTCCAGATAACCCCGATACCCGATTTTGAACGGGAGACGCCGCGGCGGTAGAAGCGGCCTTCTGCAGGATTGGTGGCACTTTTGGGGTATCTGCCGTGACACTAGGTTGTGGCAGAGGACCAGACTGGTGAGAGAGACTGGACGCGTTACTTGATGCTTTCCTGCGTCCTTCATTGCCTTGGCCTGCAACGAACGAGACCAACAACGGCGAAGATGGCTGTGACGCACGACTTGGCGACGCATTGACGTGACCAAATCCAGACGGCGACTGCGGGCGATTAGCTGTTTTCGCATTCGACATGGTTCGTGAGATTGGGTTCGACAATACAGGACTGCCCTCGAGCGATGGTGCTGGGGATGTGGCGCTTCCAGTCGCGGAGCTGATGCTACCGGTTTGCTTGGTTTGTGCGGCCAACGCCTCGGCGCGCAGCTTTTGAATAACATCTTTGTTTGCCTTTTCGAGTACAGGCAAATTCTTAAAGGTGAAGTTGCCGAAATCGTCAACGGCCACCGGTTCGCTCAGCCGTCTCGACTTCAGGTCACGTACGTGTGGCGGGATATGGAGCGGCATGAGCTTTCGATTCATCGAGTTGACTTGCGATCGCACACGCGAAAGAGCATCGTGTGGTCGTTCGGGATACTCTGAGCCTGCTGCAGAAGACTGCGGAGAAGTTTGGTCCTCCATCTCCTCGGCAAAGGACTGTAGCACGGCACCCCTTGCGTCAAAATATTCAGTATCTTCGGGATTTTCAGGCTGTGGTACGAACTGGGCTTCGTCATCCAGTAGTGAGTCCCAGTTCACTTCTGAGAACCAGGGATGATTCCGAATTTCTTCGCCGCCAGAGGCGAACTTTTCGTCGCGGTTGGAGCCAAGGCGCTGATGAGGCTCCATACATAGTAGTCTGTTGATGAGATCCTTGGCCTCTTCTGACACTGGCTCACACTCGTTCTCATCTGGCCACTGAATTTTCCGCGCTAGTATATTCTCGAAAACGTGTTCGGCCTCATCAGCATGGAAAGGGGGGATGCCATACAGGAACTCAAACAAGATGCAGCCGACAGACCACCAATCGCTGGTCTCGTCCTGTTTGTCGCCTTTGATAGTCTCGGGCGCGAGGTAGTCCGGAGTACCGACGAACCGCCTGTTGGTGTCTTCCGGATTGAACAAAGCCATTCGAGGTGGCATCATATTTGGAGGAGGAAGGGAGCTTCGAGTGTGGCTATCTATGCTCATCCGAGACCCTACAGGATAAGCAGGGAAGTCAGGAGACCCATGTGCGATAGCTTCCTCATCCATGGGTGATCGGATACTAGCCGCCTGTGACCCAGTTTCGGAATCATTGAGCGAAAAAGCCGTAACCATGCGAGCTAGAGTTTCGCTATCACCGCTATCGCTTCGATGGCTCGTCGAGATTCGCCGAGGTTCCTGGCCAAGGCTAAAGTAGGATGGTTGAGTTAGGCTCCCAACATCCGGAAGCATGTTAGGTGTCATGCTGGGAGATGAGTAGCCAGGGCCGTGTATGTCGAGTGAGGCGGACCTCGAGGAAGCCATAGATGTAGAACGTGCAAAAGGGCCTTGCTTCAGTAGGTCTGGGGTCCCATCACTGCTCTCGTTATCCAGCGCTCGCTTCTGTCGCCCCACCAAACCCATCCGAGATAGACCAAAATCGGTCAGCTTGAGATGGCCGCGTTGGTCGATCAGCAGGTTATCGGGTTTTAGATCTCGGTGGATGATACCGCGGCTATGTAGATGTTCGACGCCCAAGACCACTTCGCCAAGGTATTTCTTGACCCAGTCCTCGGGAAGACCACCGAGAATCTTGATGAGTGAAGCGCAATCGCCTCCGTTTAAGTATTCCATGACCAGGTAGAGGTAGTCTTTACTAGAGAATGTCCAGTAAAGTTTGGCGACAAAATCGCTCTGACCCTGCCACATCATGATCGCTCTTTCGGCCTTGACGTTGCCCACTTGGTTCTTGGCAACCATGTCAGCCTTCTTAAGAACTTTAATTGCAAAGTACTCCCCCGTAGATTTCTTCTTGGAGAGATAGACACTTCCGAAAGCTCCCTTGCTGATGGGTTTAATAATCTCGAAATCCTTGATCGAGGGTTGTGTAGGTCGAGGTTGGGGGGGCGGTTGATTTGCGCCTAACCGAGGTGAAGGGGGTGGCTTCATAACAAAATCCGAGATTGCTGCCGAGGATTGTCTTCTGTGATGCCGGCCGGCCATGGGTGCAGCAGGTGAGCTGAAGTCACTTCCAGGAAGCATGGGGGATGCTTCTGGGGACGCAAACCCATCATGCGCAAAGGGGATGCTCCGAGGCTTGATCCTTAGCGGTGACGAGGGGGGTGGCAATCGAGAGGGAGACTCCTGACGATGAGGGGATGTGGTTCCCGGGAGTATGAGGCTTCGTCGGTGATGTTGCCGGGCGCTGGCGGCGCGTCTAAGGTCACCAAATTCGGAAATTGGGGATTCGGTCCGAGGGGCATTCCGGGAGGTAATGGAGGAGGACCGCATGCTTCCCTCACTCTCTGCCGTCTCACTTTCCAGGTGGATCGAACCTCTGCGAGCGTCCCGAGCCTGGCCCAGACCACTAAGACCGCCGAAATGAGACTTGGGTGTGGGACACTCTTTGGGGCTGATTGACCTGGTTGATGCGATCAAAGAAGCTGGACGAGAGCGATTGCGACGTTCAGATAGGTCCATCTGGCGCAAAGCTGTGGCCAGAGCAGAGGGGCTCGACATAGGCACCTCCGAGCAGGCGGTTTCTTCAACGTGACTTTTGTCAGCAGTCTCTTCGTCGGATGCCTCATGCACTTCCAGATAATGTTCCTGCTCATGTGGTAACTCCGGTTGTTGTTCTTCCTCGTAGTGTTCTTTGTATTGCTCCTGGGGCTCATTCTCGTCGCCTGTGGAATCTGTATAATCGCCTGCTGCGATTCGGGCTGCCTTCCTCAATGCTTCGTCGATGCAATCCTGGACCAGAACAGCTAGTTCGACTCGGATTCGCTCGGAGTATTCAATGATTTTTCGAAGTCGGAAAACAGCATCAACCTTGGCCCTGGCTACTTTCTCGGTGTCAGCACAGAGAAGGGCCAACCCTTGCTCTTGCTCCAGGGTGTTGGTACTGGGTGACTGCCATTGAAGTACTTGGGAGATGCGTGACTCAGATTGTGGCGACTGTGTACGAAACTCGCCATTGCTTTGTTGTGTCGATGACTCCTTGATGGCTGGAGTGCTAACTTCGATCGCTGTATCGCAGAGATCCATAAGAAGTTCGACAATTCGGGCCTGGGGTCGACGAATAGCAAAGGACCTAGCTCTAGCGTGTCCAAATCCACCAGATCTTTCCCTCGATCGGGGCAGAGAAGTGCCAGGGGAGGATTGCGTTGAAGGAGGGGGCCCGATGGGTAGGCCCTTGTATTCCGCTGCGGGAATCAAGGTCTGGTCGCCTGTCATAGAGCGGCTCTTGCGAGCTTCAAGGGCATCGAGGACCTTGACGATGGAATGGCGATGCTCGGTCAAGTTTTCCTGGGCCATCTGGACATCCATCTCCGCCCTGTGCTCCTGGAGGCACAGGTCGGTGTGCTTCTCGAACCACCATCGTGGGATTTGGCGCTCGCATATGCGGCAGAGAACGGGAGGAGGTGGGCTATGCTGCTCAGGGTTGTCGATGCCAGATTCGGCAAGTTGAGTGAGGTAGCTGGCCAGGACCTCGGCTCCTGAGCCGAGAGAGTTGACAATAACGTTGGGGAGGTCAATCTTGATCTCGCGAGGAGCAATCCAGGGACGCAGCATCCACATTGTCTGGCATCAATATGTTAGAACCGGTTACCTCCTTTCTCGTATCAGACAACCTACATGACTTTCACCACCTGAAACACTGTCGTACACCATGATTCCCTGGGCTTCAAGATCGACGGTATGTAGCTGCTGTTCATCAAGCTCACTGCCTTCCGCCTCAGTGGGAGGTAGCAGCTTGGAGAGAGGCCCAAGTTGAATGGTGAAGCGAACTCGATGGCTGCGGGAATCGTCCTTCTTCATGAAATCGACTACTTCGGTGAAGACGAATTTGTTGTCGCTGACAATCAAGTCGGAGATAGGGATGCCGTTGACTTTCTCAAATTCAGTACCGACAACGTCTGTCCAGGACGGGCTGACCCATTTGATAGTTCCATCAAGGTTTAGATCAACAATGGTGTTCAGGGTTTGCTCCGCCGCCTCGCGTAAATCATCTCGTTCATCCCGGATATCCTGACTCAACGATCTCTCCATGGCCGCCGCTGGGGGAACCCGTAACGACGCAACGGCCGGGGGCGTCAACACGTTGGAGATCTGAAACTCCATCGCTGTGCAAGGATATCGCAGCTGGTAGGCTGGTTCGAGCTTCGGCGTCTTGATGATCGACCCGGAGAAACGAGGCCAATTGCCCAGCAACGGGCGTGTATAGACTTGGTGTGCCAGCAGAGGTTCAGAGTACGGAGACTTGGGGGGTCTGGCAAGAACGCCAGAACTACAATCCCGCGAGGCTCGGATACATGACTGAGGGTCGGCGGCGAGGAGAACCCGGGGCTGACTGACGCGATGGAGTGTCGAGCTAGGACGACGCGGGCATGGACGGAGACGATGCGGGAGGGGTTACTGTCGAGGAGTCGCTCGCCGAGGCCGCTCGCGGTGCGTCGCTGGAAGTCGATTGACTATACTAGAAATCCAGAAAACGGTAATCGATTCTTCAGTATGGATTTTTTGCAAGGTGGTGTTTATCGGGAAAATCGTCTCCGTTTATTAGGAAAGGAGGACAAAGTTCGGCCAGTGCGCCTCACGATGGGTAAACTGAGCAGTGGCTCGCGTTCCTCTCTCATGATACAATAAGCGGGGAAGGTGGAGAGCTAGCCAATAGCAATGCATCGCTCCTGGCAGAGCTAGCTTCTCCTAGGGTAGGTAGTCTAGCACCCTCTTACTCCCTCCCAATGGCACCCAAGCTTGCCGGCTTTATTAATCCTGGTGGCACGCTCAATCCTTTATTTTTCTTCTTCTTCTTCTTCTTCTTCTATCCATGTTCAGTAAATCGAGTAGCTTTGGCGCTAACTGCGGTGACACTATCTTCAGTTTCTCGCATCGATATCATCGCCTTTGACTCTGCGGCGTGGCTGAAGGTGTGATCAACCTGGCGGTGGGTGCACAACATCGACCTGCTACAGTACAGTACTTACATGTCCGGAACACATCGTGAACGGGCGGGTAATGATCCCCGAAGCCATTGCTGCAGGGTACCATTGCTGTTGCTGCAATGGAACAGCAGTCGGACCACGGTGCGCATCATTTCACTCCTCAAGGTTGGTGGTTCTGCATGAAGCGGTCGATCCTACCATCGCCGGGTGAGAGTGCCTCTCACGCGGAGTGTTGACCTATGAAGATTTGTTTGACTTCAAGGTACTTTTCTCGCTCAAGCTCGGGATCTTACCGTCGAACGACGTAAGGTTGAACAAGTCCAACCTTTCTTATCAAGTTTAACCTAGATAGAAGGTGCTCTCCATTCGGTCTGGCTGTCTATGCAAGATGGTTTAGTTTAGCATGTTTTCACCGCTGGCCCAGTCCATCACCTGGACTGCAAAATCGCCAGCGGGGTTCCATCCGAACTCAATGGTGAACCGATCGGCGCCCCTCCCCGTCTTCGCCGCGTTCCCCTCTCGTCACCCGAACAGCTAACTTTACAGTAGTATTTTCAATGCGGCTTCGATTCTTGATGCTATAAACTCGTATGTTAACCCCCCAAGCGAACAAGGACCATCCCTTGGTACGTGATGTGGCTTCCGTCGCAGGGTTACGGCATCCACAAGGGCCACGACTACTACCGACACTTATTATGGCAAGCATTGGCGACCTGAGTGACCGCGATAACCTACCATTAGTGTACAGTACCTGCTAATCAGGACGAGATGGGTGGACGGTCGTCACATGCCCCATCTTTTAAGACTCTCATTGGATATACTACAGTATATGACATTATTACAGAATACCGTTTTTCTTCATCTCAAGCGTGGATCTATCCGACCAAGGTTATTTCTCACCAGCAAAACTTTACCAAAAAGGGTTTGCACTGACCACCCTTCTCATGAAAAGGTGTAATCGGTGTTGTTTTCCGTGGCTATACTACGTGTTGGCTGATGACGCTGCAAACCCATGGCGTGACTCTGAGATTTGTTGAAACAAAGGAGCAACCAACAAGACGTAGCCCATGTGGTCGATCTGCTGCTTACAGTATCTTATTGACAAGGACATTCCTTCTGAGATGTGACATAGCATAGACGAAGCATCTCCTGGAACTTTGCTCTCGTCCCACGTTCAACTTGAGCTACTGTAGCAGATAATTACTACCCTAGATCTTACGTCAGAATATGAGAGCCGATGAGTTCCAATCCGCAAACCCACCACTAGCAAACGCTCAGCACGCTTACTTTATAGATCGAGACACACAGCCAAAGCTGAGTCTGGACATGGCCGTCAGTACACGTGATGATCCAGCTCGACGTTATTCAAATCGGGTTCAACCTAAGCGCGCAAGCATCGATAGTTGCATATGACATACGTCTGTGGCTGGACCTGACGAGATTTCGGGGTATTTCACGTTGCGCGCGCGTAGAATCATGATCCCATAGGTATATCTTTGAAATACTACATCCACATTCCATGTTGTTGAAACGGATCACAGCATCCAGAATATTGACCGTCGTCCGCTGAAACGTCCATTACTGGTGTACATCCGTATATGTACATGTCAGGCGCGATCAATTAATTCCCCACACAGAGACGATTCTGGGGTCCGTGACAGGAACGGAACAGCTGGATTATTTGTCATCAGGGCGACGGGCATCGTGTCACAGAGCTTCCGATCTCATCGGATCGCAGCCTTCTGAACTGCGAAGAAGAGAACGAAAATCTAGGTTCTCGCAATTGACTTTTCTCTCTGACTTTTGCGTCCTACTTTTTGGGGGAGGGGTCTTTTCCTTCTTCGACGGCCGCGTCATGTCGTCGTCTCTGTCACCAGAGCGCCCAGACGGCATGTCCGGGGCGTTATCTTCGGAAGGCGAGGAAAAGACGGGGCTCTCACCAACAGATTTCAGCATCCTCAAGACTGTCCAAGACAGGAGAACCACGCAAGGTACGTGTGCACTGCGACGCCGGGCTTTCCCCTGTCACGCTTGCAACCCGCCAAACGACTGACAAGCTCTCATCAGATGGCATTCCTCACAAGAAGCGAGGACCCAAGCCCAACAGCAAACCAGCACTGACAAGGCGTCAGGAGCTTAACCGCCAAGCGCAGCGGTATGCTATTCGTCTGTCGCATTTGAGTGGATCGCAGCTGACCTGTCTGCTAGGACGCATCGCGAAAGAAAGGAGCATTACATCAAGGCTTTGGAAGATGAGGTTCTCCGACTTAAAGAATTCTTCAGCAACATCTCGGGTGACAAGGAGAAGCTGGCCGAGGAGAACAGGCATCTGCGTTTTCTATTAACACAGAACGGAATTCACCTCGCAAGTATGGCTAGCACGGAGAGCACGAGTAGTCAGTACGCCTCATCTTCGAAGGCGTCACCTCCGTTGTCGTCGCAGTCAGCAATATCCTCGGTAGCGTCCGGCCAACCGCTCGCAGGCCACCAACTCCGGGAGATGATCCAAAACGCCTCGACCTACGGTCATGTCGATGTCGAGCAAGCAGGTATCGATTTTGTGTTAAAGTACGAAGACTCTTCGAAAGACAGCTGGTCTCCCCCCACTGGATGATACGGCGTGTGGACCCCCGTTGCATCACGGCCGTGTCTGACGTGACAAGCAACATACCATGGACACTCTGGCTAACGGTTTTGATTTCGTTGCGGGGTCCTGTAGGCTTGAGCAACCATGCATGACGCATATCCCCTTCCTACTCGAGAGAGCCGCCGAACCCGGCGGCGAGCCTTGTGGCCACGCGCTCATGGCGACATGCCCGCTGGAGCCTGCCACGGAGCTCAGCCAGTGCAACTTGTCTGGGGGAGCTCAGGCTTGTGGGCTCATTAGTTCTTGCCTGCGGTCGGTCGAGCCTGGAAAGGCCGACCTGGCTTCGCTGCTGGACCTCAGCAAGCAGCTCGACCTCGACGGCGAGGTCACGCCAATCATGGCGTGGGGCATGGTTCTGGCTCACCCCCGGTTCCAGGAACTTGGTCCCAAGGACCTCCAGAAGCTGAGCGAGACTCTAGGTCAGAAGATCCGATGCTACGGGTATGTCTTTGCGTTTTGCTACGATGTGATGCGATTTCTTGCTAACTCTAGATAAGCTTCGGTGCGGTCTTGGAGGACTTTGAAGTTCGGGATGCGCTGGAAAACGTCTTCAACTCGAGGAAGGGGCATCACTACACCTCGTGTGAAAACTGGCCTCTCCTGAGATGAGCATCTTTGAATACTGCTGTAGCTTATGAATAAATCAGACTTGATCACTCATTGTTCTACCAAGATGTGGCTTGTCTCAGTGGAGTGAGTCATGTTGATCGTTTCGCCTATCTCAAATACAAACGGTAAAGACCTTCATCGTACAAGGTCCAAAGACAAGTCGTCCTGGTGACACCATTGGACTTTTTTCTTCATCATTTTTCTAGGCTTCTAAGTTAGGATATACACCAAAGCAGAATGGTACAGAATTTCCTGCTACATCAACTACCCGGTATCCCGCCACGGTCCGTCGAAGTTGTGGCTGAGACAACGCACATCTGGCGCCGCGGGGCTTGTGAAATTTTCGGGCACGGCAAACAGGCTGCCCCACACCCCACCCCACCACAAATTCCATCGTTGATGTCCAAATTCTAGCATCGTGGTGAACCAAGCGAGACTCCTCCTTGCCTCCACCCCGCAAAACAACATACACCATGACGGACTCACTCGATTACGTCCAGATCTGCGACGCCTGCCCGCCCGGCGATGGCTGGGGCCCGACCGTCACCTCCGAGACCATGCTCAACGGCGTGCCCTATGCGCCTTTCTCCAAGGGCGATAAGCTCGGCCGCATGGCTGACTGGACCACCGAGGGCAAGGACCGCGAGCGAGGAGGACGCCAGCAGTACAACCGCAGCTACCGAGGTAAGTTTTCCATGGTCAAGTCTTCGCGATTCAGGGAGGATGGGATATTGACATTTCTGCGCTTAGACCAGCAGGTCTACGGATCTGGCCACGCCATCACATTCAACGCCCCTGCCGCCGAGGACGAGTCGACCTTCTCCGTTGTCAGCAACACCCGCGACTCGGTCAAGACGAGGTACGGCCGCGGTGCCATCTTCACCCGCGGCCGTGGTCAGCGCGGCGGTGCCAGAGGCGACACCCGAGGTGGTCGCGGTACGTTCCAGCGAACCGGCGCCGGCACCCGTGGCTACGGTGGCGCTACCTACGACCGAGGTGGTCGCCAGAACGCTGGCAGGGGTGGCCGTCGCTTCGGCTGGAAGGACTACGACAAGCCTGCTCGCAACCGTGATGCCAGCATCAACATCAAGGGCGACTGGAAGCTGCTGGAGGAGATTGATTTCAACCGCCTGGCCAAGCTGAACCTGGACACCGACGAGGGCGAGGACCTCGAGAACTACGGCTTCCTCTACTACTACGACCGCTCTTACGACAAGCCCCCTGTCAAGGGCGCCGAGAAGAAGCTCACTCCCCTCGACCGTGCCGCCTACAACGTCACCACCACTTCCGACCCTGTCATCCAGGAGCTCGCCGAGAAGGACGAGGCCACCATCTTCGCCACCGACAGCATCCTCTCCATGCTCATGTGCTCGCCCCGCTCCGTCTACCCCTGGGACATCGTCATTGTGCGCCAGGGCAACAAGATCTTCCTCGACAAGCGCGACAACGCCGCCCTCGACATGGTTACCGTCAACGAGAACGCTGCTGATGCTCCTCTCGATGCCGCCGACGGCAGCAAGGACACCATCAACCAGCCCGCGGCCCTCGCTGAGGAGGCTACTTACATCAACCACAACTTCGCCAACCAGGTCGTCGTCGAGAGCGACTCGGCCAAGGTCGAGATGGCCCACGGCAACCCCTTCTACAATGCCTCCGAGGACACCGACCCGCCCGCCAGCAAGGCCTACAAGTACCGACGCTTCGATCTCTCGACCAACGACGAGGAGCCCGTCTACCTGGCGGTACGAACCGAGGTCGACGCTGTTCAGAAGGGCAGCGGCGAGGAGCAGCTCACGACCATCCACGCCCTCAACGAGTTTGACAGCAAGGCTCAGGGCAGCGGTGGTGCTCTTGACTGGCGAAGCAAGCTGGTCACCCAGCGCGGTGCGGTCGTCGCTACTGAGATGAAGAACAACAGCTGCAAGCTGGCCCGATGGACGGTGCAGAGCATCCTGGCCAAGGCTGACACGATGAAGCTCGGGTATGTGCATTTGATGAGTTTGCAAGTTTGAACAGAAGCTAACGACGTACAGTTTCGTCTCCCGAGTCAACCCCAAATCCAACGACAAGCACGTTGTCCTGGGAGTTATCGGCTGGAAGCCCCGCGATTTCGCCAACCAGATGAACCTCTCGCTGTCCAACGGTTGGGGTATCGTCCGTACCATTGCCGACATGTGTCTCAACAGCGAGAACCAGGATGCCAAGTTCGTCCTGGTCAAGGATCCCAACAAGTCCATCCTCCGTCTTTACGAGGTCCCCACGAGCTTCGACGAGGAGGACGAGGATGATGTCGAGGTGCAGGAGGCTCAGGATGGCGAGGAGCAGTAGAAAAGTTGTCATTTCAGATTTGGTGTGATGGGTATGGTAGGATATGTCGAACAACGATAGAGCGAGGGGAGAAGCTTGCAACGCGTTCACGTATTGATGACATGAACTCTGGGTGCGCAATATTTCGAGTCGATGAATACATTGAACGTCTATTACCCCAAATGCAACAACAGCAGCAGCAGCAGCGGAACAAGAATGGGGTTTCGCTCTCTGAAGTCTCACGTGTCTGTCCGAGTAACCTTTGAACCGCAACTACTTCTCTCGAACACGAGATCATACTCGACGCGTAAACTGCATGCTCGCTATGTATGAGGTGCTGACCTACTTTCATCATGTTTCAGTTTCTCAAAAGCTATTAGCTAGCCTCATACACAAAGACATGCTCGAGTTTCTACTTCCTTTTCTTTCTTCTCCAGGAGCCAAACCGCCGTCATCATACACCATCCTTGACCTCTGCTCCTAATTCACGTTGTGAGCCCTCAAGCACTAGCCATGCCCATCACATGGACCTTTAATCACGTATAGTCACTTGCGTCCATAGCTTCACCCGTGCCAACCTCTCTCTCTCCCGAATCAGAAGTGCTGCATCTGCATCTGCATCTGCGGCTGCTGAGGAACCACCCCCGAAGGTCGCGACACGGCACCATCCTCTTCGACCAACGTCCTCTCAATCTCCATCAGCCAGTGCCGAGCGGCATTGTGCTTCTCCAGATGCATTCGAATCGAAGCAAAGTACGTTGCCGCAAGCAACGTGCGAAAGACGTTGACAGGGTCCGCGCTCGCCGGTCCGGGAAGAAGCTCACGAAGGACGCTGATGTTGTGACGACGAGTCCACACGCGAGCTACTTCGTGGCGCAGACATTCCTCCAGGGACCAGTTTCGGAAATCGTGTTGCGTTGCTAGAGCATCGCACTCGAGCTGGGAACCCAGACGGTGGATGACCGGGGTCGGAGCTCGTGGTATGAGCTGCACGAGGTTCTCTTGCGCATGCGTGTGCAAGGCTTGCGGCGTGTGGGCCTGAGGGAGTGGTGTATGAGGAGTTTGGCAGTGAAAGAGATGAGACATGTTCATGGGGGGCAGAGGCGGGCGAGCAAACTGTTGCTGGGGCATGAACTGCCGGTGCTCTACGGCTCCATGCTCGCCTGGCCAAACGAGAGGTTGTCCTCTGAAGGGTGGCTCGATGATATGCAATGCTTGCCTCGGCGGCCCCTGAGGTGCAAGCGGAGGTAGGATGGACTCGGAAGGCAAGCTACGAGGCGGCTCATTCTCGATGTCATCGTCTCCTCGGTTCCCTCTGCGGCGGCGTACAGTACCGAGATGCTCAGGTCGACTATAGGGGCGATGACGGTGGTCTCGTGGGGTTCGGGAGTGGCGTGTAGGTCGTCGTGGGGTCTGCTCGCGAGTCTCCGCTCCGGAAAAGGCTGGTCGAGGTTGGCCAGCTGGTCCGGGATGTGGAGTGCCTTCTCTTACGATGGTGGCAGGGCGAGGCTGAGCGAGCTGGGTTGGTGGAGGAGAGCGAGCTGGAGCTGGTTGTGCCGGCTGTAGCTGAGATACGGGGGGTGGAGAGGGTCTTCTCTGAGATACTAGGTAGTCGCTAAGCGTGTTGTTTGCTGGTCTCAGGATGGAAGATTCACCAAGTGCCAGAGGTGAGCTTTGCAAGCCGCGCTCAACAGGTGGCTACGAGTATTGTATCAGTAAAGGAACAAGCTGCTTGTCATGCTGTTATGTAACTGACCTGTCTTGATTCCTGTATCTCTAGGGCGGCACTGGCAAGTTCCCGGAGGCGAGTATCCTGTGGAGACCGAGTAGCAGCAGCAGCAGCAGCAGCAGCATCATCATCATCATCACCATCATCGTCGTCGAGTCGTCTCTGCTGATCTATGTTCGGCGTTGAAAGACCGGGACCTTCTGCTGGAGCCAGCACTGCTGCCGCTGCTGTCCGAGTTGCTCTGCCCCCTCGAGCCGCAGTTCTAGATCTCCCACGAGCAGAACGTCTCGCAGCAGCCGCAGCCCTCTGAGCTCGCTGCCTCTCCTCACGCAGCTTCAGATGGACATCCCAATCGACAGTGTCCGCAGCGAGAGAGTGGCGAGACTCCTGCAGCAGACGGCCATCGACGCAGCACGTCCTGCAGATCGCTAGCTCGCATTGAGAACATCGCTGGACGGTACCGCGGCGTGATTTATCGCAGAAGTCGCACTTTGCCGTAGACTCGCAGGATGCCTGCCAACCGGAGTGAGGCGGACGAGAGGTAGGTAGGGGGACTCGCTGAGCAGCGGCATCGGCTTGGGAGTCTTGTACGTTCAGGGCATCGGGGACTTTGCTGTGGGATTCATTGGGGGCTGTCTCTTCTTGTGACGAGGGTTCGTGCTTCACCTTGGGCGAATCGTGATCCTGCGTGTCCTCCATATTCGTCAACACGAGGCAGAGACATTCGAGCACGATGCTGCTGCTGGCCTTTCGAGGGACGAGGAGGAATGAGAAGCGCTGGATGAACGGATGGTCGATACTCAGCTTGTTAACGAGTAGCTAAACGAAGGTGCTGATGTTTAAAGCGCGCATAATGGAGACAAACCACTTGCAAGGCCAGCCAGGACCTCGGTCTTATAACTCTACAGCCCGTGTTTTTGGCACTGATCGTGTCTCTTCTTCCTTGGGACCTACTGCCGATACTCTATCGAAGTGAAGACAGCATCACTGCCGCGCAAAAGACGCTGCACGATGACACCCGCTGGCAGGCTGCTCATGCGAACATCGTGACTCAGAGCCATCGTAGTCGGCTGTGCAGAGTTGAGATGGCATCCCGTCGCTGAGCTGGCGCTGGCGTGGTGACGGACGAGCATCACTGCTCGCTCAATCGCTTGCAGCATCAATTTCACAGCAGAGCAATGACTACCAAGTGATGTAAACCTTTCGGTGTCGAATTGTTTCGAGGTTTCGTATACGCCCCCAATAAGCACCGCTACTACCTATGCCTTGGAACAGTCCCATGCCTCGAAGCTTGCCGCCGTTCTGCGACCACTCTGCCGGCAGTTCGGACTCGAGTGAATCATGAAGCAGCCTGCCTAGACTTCCGCACTGGTCAACCAGGTTATCTCTGATGAGGATCTGTTGAACAGCCAGGGCGCCAGCACACCCGATGGCGTGACCCTGGTATGTGTGACCGTTGGCGAAGGCGTCCTTTCCTATGGACTTCCCCTTGAAGATATCAGCAACCACCGAGCCGACCAGCACCGCCGACAATGGCTGATATCCAGCCCCAATCCCCTTGCCTACCGTCTGCAAGTCGGGCCCAACACCGCCAAGGCTCTTCCAGGCATGATATGTGCCTACGCGACCCAGAGGTCAAGAAGAGCACCTTTGAGAATGCCCCGTCACTGTGCTCCAAGACGGTGTCGGCTAGCGTCTCGGCGGGATCAGAGGTGAGAAGTCGGAGTAGACGAAGGACAGCTTCTGCGCCTGCTCGCAGATGGCCTTGATGACTTCCTGGTTGTTGTGGCCGAGGCTAGAGACGGCGGCGCCGCTGCTTCCGTCGAGGACTCTGCGACCATCGGACGTCTGGATGTAGATGCCTTCTCCTCCGACGGCGACGGGATACGACTCGTTCAAGGAGCCTTGGCCCTAGCACGGCCAAAGACCATGGAGGCCATTAGCGCGTGACCCGACATCGATGAGTCAGCAACTCACTTCTCCAAGAGAAGTTCTCCCCGAGTAGCTCAGTTGGAAGAGCGTTCGACTGTAAAAGTCTCTTTCCGAAATCGAAAGGCCACCTGTTCGAACCAGGTCTCGGGGATTTCCTTTTTCTTCTTCTTCTTATTCTTTTTACATATTGTATGTACTCTCAGATTCTTCTCATCCCCGGTTCTCCTCGTCTCCTCGTCTCCTCGTCTCCTCATCTCTCTCTCTCTCTATATCTTTCCCTCTTTTGTCTCACCTCTGCCTTTCTTTCCCCGTATCTCTCTCTCTCTATTTATTTACTTGTTCATTTATTATATCTGTTTACTCCCTCTTTTTACTCAGAAATCCCCTGCCCACCTGTGCTCTTGAGCATCCTATGCCCGTACCATTCCACAAGCGGGTCCGGGAATGGGCTTACCGGTGAGATGGCCGAGTTGGTTATGGCGTCAGGTTAAGGTCACCTTAACAACCTAAGATTCCTGATGGAGCAATCCTCCTGGGTTCGAGTCCCAGTCTCATCAAGTATTTATTTTTAAACAAATTTTTTTTTTCATGGTACATCGGTTTTCCTTTTTGAAGCGTCTTCCGGACGATACTGCACGCATACTACTTAAGCCTCCGACTATACGAAACATTTCTCAATGCTTGTTTTGAGAAAATGAACGAACACTGAGTTACAAGGAAAAGATAAGATGGACTAATGCAAGCTGCAATTATTGTCCGAGAATAGGAAGTTTCTCCAGCCTTTGCCTGTCACTTGGGGAGTAATACAGTCATCCCATGTGAACACTCGAATCACGATATGTCGACAGAACTAACACGATTGGCCCTTGATCGCATGTGACATGTCTGACATGTTCGTTCATCTTCGTCTTGGTGGTACTGTGGGTTATCTATCGCTGTCTGACGAATGGATGATATATGACTTACACTGGATATGGCGTGCGAGCCCACCCCCCTTGCACCATGATCTTAGCCTCATGCCAACCACCAACCACCAACCACCAACCTCGACCCCAGGTCGCTCACTTTGTATAATTTGAAACATGTCTTATAAGAGGGAATGACAGGCGGGAGAGGGCGGGGTCTGATTGCTCAGCTGCTTTTATTAAGCGCGACGTGCGAATGCACATTCTTGCATAATCTAGAGTCTTGAATCGTCATCCCGAATCCTGATTAACCATCATCATGACTGCTCAAAAGATGACGACCTTTTGTTTTTGCAGTTTCTCCACAGTTACTTCTGCTTGATGAGAAGTTGCTTCATCGCGTTTTGAAGAACGCGAATAACGACATCAACGAGAAACAGCAGCAATGGTAGATCATAGCGAGGAGCGCCCGCTTCTCGCCTCATCGCCACGCCCTTCATCATCAGCATCCGAAGCCGACATTCGCAAGATATCGCCCCTCAGACACGCCCACGAAGAGGATATCTCATCACAACCTCTCCAACCCTCCCGATCCATCGAAGACGACGTCCTCCCCGAAACATCCGCCCTCGGTCGCACTCTCACCTGGCGCAGCTGCTTCATCCTCGTCATCTCTCGCGTCATCGGCAGCGGCGTCTTCGCAACTCCAGGCGCCATCCTGCAAGCTGTCGGAAGCCCCGGTCTATCGCTGGTGTTGTGGATTGTCGGCGCCGTGATTGCTGCTTGTGGGCTGGCTGTGTCGCTGGAGCTTGGATGCATGCTGCCCAGATCCGGAGGGGATAAGGTGTATCTCGAGTTCATCTACCGAAGACCGAGGTTCTTGGCTTCGACGCTCATTGCAGTACATGCGGTTCTATTGGGATTCACGGCGAGTAACTGCGTCGTGTTCAGCCAGTACGTGCTGTTCGCGCTGGATAAGGAGGATGCGAGCGTAGGTTTGAGAAAGGGGCTGGCCGTCGCTCTGCTAGTGGCTGTCACGATCACACATGCCGTCTTCCCCAAAGCGGGAATCAGAGCCCAGGATTTCTTGGGCTGGACAAAGCTTGGCATAATCATCTTCATGGTTCTTTCGGGCTTCTATGTCATATTGTTCAAACCCGAAGCCAGTCCTGGCATCAGGGATCAGCTATCATGGGACAAACTCTGGGAAGACAGCACTTGGAACTGGGGCGTCATCGCCACGTCCTTGTTCAAGGTCATCTACTCTTACGCTGGCCTCGATAACGTGAGCAACGTGCTCAACGAGGTCAAGGATCCGGTTCGTACGCTACGATCTGTAGCTCTCACAGCGTTGGCGACGGCTTGCGGGATGTACTTCCTCATCAACGTGGCGTACTTCCTCGTAGTTCCCCTCGATGAGATCAAGAGTAGCGGGGAGCTCATCGCTGCGCTCTTTTTTCAGCGAGTGTTTGGAGAGCAAGTTGGGCGGAAAGTCCTCCCTCTAGCCGTAGCCGTTTCCGTGGCGGGAAATGTCTTCGTTGTCGCTTTTGCCATGGTAAGTTTCGAACCTGTCCTCCTCTCGCCGGGTGATTCGAGGCTGACGGATATCCAAGGCACGTCTAAAGCAGGAAATAGCCAGACAAGGCTTTCTGCCCTTTTCCGAGTTTCTCTCGTCGACGAAACCTTTTGGGTCTCCTATCGGTGGATTCATCGTACACTTCATCCCATCATTTCTGGTCATCACGCTACCGCCTTCAGGCACGGTCTACTCGTTCATCCTCGAGGTCGAGGGCTATCCAGCCCAAATCGTCAGCTTAGCTGTAGCGGTTGGGCTCCTCTTGCTGCGTGTGAGGCGTCCAGATCTAAAGAGACCCTTCAAAGCGTGGACGCCCGCAGTCATGATCAAGATAATACTGAGTCTTGCGCTCCTCGCCGCCCCATTTTTCCCACCAGAGGAGCCACCCAAGATTGGGCTGTGGTATGCCACGTACGCAGTGGTGGGTGTGAGCATGTAAGTCGTTGCTTCGAAATGGTAGAAACATGTGCATGGAAACTGACGCTCTTCCTCACAGTCTTTCGCTCGGAGTTGTCTATTGGTTTGTATGGACTGTGCTTCTTCCACGCTGGCGGGGATATCGATTAGACGAGGAGACGGAGATTCTGAGTGACGGAACCTCGGCTACTAGATTAGTCTACAAGGAGAAGTAGAGCAAATATAAGTACCGGCATCGAGGTTGATACGCATCTCCGAAACCAGTCATATCATCAGCAACTAGAAACTTGAAGTGTACCTTCCGCTGCTGCGAAATCGCGTTCGGTTTCTCGTGCCCCAGTCGTGGTTGATATAAGTCTGTAACGTTACCGGGTACGCATCGCGACCTCGAATACCTTCCACGGGAATGCCGTACCGTGAACTTGGTCAGAGGCCGATGACTCGAGCTACTGCACGGAGTACCAAACCACATAATAATAGATCAAGAACCCTGGCTGAGCAACTAATCATTAGTGCCAAGCGTACGCGCGGCAGCTACTGAAGTAAACTGTGGATAAGGCGAGGAATTGTCCTCTGCAAAGTACTTCAGCCGGGATTGTCGATGGGGGGGTTGTCGGTAAGAACGGCATGGCCAAGAAGATGGTCTTGGCCTCACTTTGGGGGGGGGGGGGGGTGGCCCCGGGTAATCAACGTTATCCGTACGGAGTAAAGAATGATGGACCAGAGGCCTGTTGCGCCGTGGCGATGATTGTGGCATCGGGCTTCGAGCGAAGTTGGCCATCTAACGTTACTTGTCACTGGTAGACTTTGAGTACACGCGCCAAAAGGCGTAGAATCTTGGTCCAGATCTCGCTTGTGGTAGAAGGTTGATTGATTTAACCTGAGGTATCCCTGCATTTCCCAACATATCATGACGATTGGGGAAGGCACGATGATGAACGCCTCTCGGTAAGACCGGATACAGACAACAGGCATGAACGTTATATGGCGGAATCTCGTTCGTGAACTGATGGAAAATACGAGGCTCTCTCGACACCGGCATGAAACCCTCCCGCGTCTTATATTTTGGGATGGGACGCCTCGAGTATCGTGCCCGGCACCGCATCCGAACGGCACAACCTTCCCGGAAGAAACCAATCAGAACGCCGCACTTTGATATCTCACATACTAACGTTAGCTCCTTACTTACGCACTGACAAAGCCCCCAACAGCATGCAGTTACAGTGGTAGTGGTCGTGACCTGAGCTTTTCAAGGAGAACTCGGGACCTTAAAAACGAAAAGAAAAAAGAAGAAGATGAAGAAATAAGAGCATATGTTCTTGACTTGCTTACCGATGCTTAAACGAAAATTGAAGGTGAAAGCCAAGAAAGCGGGTACTGGGATATTGGGATGTTCTCTCGAGATCCAGGGTCAACATCGACCAATATCTTGTAGATCCACCATCCAAATCCTTTGCAGTAACTGTACCTATGCAGAGTACGCCAGAAGCATCGGGCAGGGCGTGGCCGAGAGTGCCGCCCGGTCGGATCTTTCAGTAGTCCAATTATCACCAAACCTATTGTAGGTAGTATCCAAGTTACAGATCAGGGCCCCCGATTCTTTCTTTAATTTCGTCCCTTGTCCACATCCTGATCTCCTCAAAACATCGACTCCCCCTACCCGCACTCCCTGTCCTTCGCTACTGTACCCGTGCCTCTGACAACCAGCCGTCCGTCGCCTTCGGCCATATAATAACGTCGCTTACTTACACGTACTTGCTCCGTAGCTTCGCATCTACAGTACCACGTATTGATTCGCTACCGTCGTCAACATGTCCAGCGCCGACTACTATAACCAGGGACCTAGCTACCCTCAGCAGGTAAGTAGGCTCCATCACCGCGATCGGCGCTTCGGTGCGACCAGATGCGCCTCCTTCGACGTCGCAGAACTGCATCGCCAGACGCATCACGACTAACATTGTCGTCGTAGGCCTACGGCCCCCCTCAAGGCCAGTATGGTCCTCCCCAAGGTCAATACGGTCCTCCTCCTGGTCAATACGGCCCGCCCCAAGACCAGTACTACGGCCCGCCTCAGGGCCAGCCCCCGATGCAGTACCAGCAGGCTCCCCCGCCGCCGCCGCAGCAGAGGAAGGAAGGTGGCGGTGGTTGCTGCGCAGCCTTTCTCGCTACGCTCTGTTGTTGTTGCGTTGCCGAGGAGGCCTGCGAATGCTGGTGAGTCCTTCTCTCGTTTTGCTCTCGTCCTAGGCTGTCTCGAACCCCGACGTTGGGCACCCTCGGTTGCTGGGTGGCCTAGCTGTTCCCTCCCTCTGACGCGTCGCGATGTTTGCGACTGCGGACTTCTGCGACCCTTTATCCGCCAGCAGTCGACTAATTCGTATATCTTTCTAGCTTCGAATGCGCCGACTGCTTCTGCTAAAGTCCGTAGCAGTGGTGGTACAGTAGATCCTCCGTGCGGAAGAGATTATCCACAAGACGACCGGCACTCGCTCAACAAGTCCAAAGCGAACGACGACGTCCATGCGCCAATGCTTGGAACCCTTTCCCCATCACGTAAGAGCGGATTGGACTCGATCGGACCGGTGAAGTCGCTACGCAACTACTCGGAGAAACCAGAATTAAAAAGGGAAGGGCGAAAGAGGAGGGATCTATCTTGGCTAGTACAGGAGGTTCGGCGCAAGTCGCCCGAGGTGCCTACTTCTTCCTACAGCTACTCTGGCCATGAGTACGTTCGCAGCACGCCGTCTTCATTTTTACGCGGAATCGCATCAGTCATCCGACTTCATTCATTGATTGGTCTATCTCAAAGGACTTGCACCAGCTTCAATCCTACTTGTATGTAGACGTTCGCATGTCACCAAGGGAACATTTTGGTATGGCGTGGACAGCATTGCAGCTAGCGCTTGAAAAACCAAGACTTCGCATCGAAATTGAATGCTTGCTTTTGACAATATCATAAACACAAACACGCCCTCGCACTTGAACCCTTTTTCTTCATCTCATCCAGCCTCTGGTTTAGGCGTCGAGCTGGACATAGTTGGCAGGGAACAGACCAGAATCTCCATTGTAGTATCCGAACCACCAGTCCTCGTCGGGGAACTCCAAGCCGGTAATCTTTGCGTCCTCGGGGAAGCTCAGTTCTGAAGAGAGAGAAGAAGAAGAAGAAAGTTAGTAAGTAAACATGGATAAGAGTCAAAAGTAACACTGCACGTACCGTTGTCTTCCGCAGCTTCATAGTCGTAAAGAGCAGTGGCTGTAGCTCCAGATGCCTCCTCTTGCGCAGGAGCCGGAGCCGCAGGTGCGGGTTCGGCGGCGGGAACCGGAGCGGGCGGTGGGGGCGCGGGAGCTTCCGCCTCGGCTTCATCTTCGTCCACAAGCTCGACGTAGTTGCTGGGGAACAAACCGCTCTCGCCTCGAGAGTTGGTACCCATCCACCAGTCATCGTCTACCATCTGAATATCGGTTACGTATTCTCCCTCTACGAGCTCAACCTCGTTATCCTCGGCCTTCTCATAATCGTAGTGGATGATCGCGCGGTATCCTCCCTGCGCTTGAGCAGGAGCAGGCGTAGGTTCAGGCTCGGGAGCAGAGACGGGTTCGGGTTCAGGGACAGACTGTTCATGCGTCAAGGCAGCTGCCACACCGGCGCCAGCGGCAGTACCAGCAGCGACACCAGCAGCGGCGCCAGCCGCTCCAGCCGCTCGGGCAGCAGGCGCAACCTCTCTGTCGTCCGCCATATCCTCCTCCTTGGGGACCGCAATTTGGCTAGGGGGCAAGGGAGGGGGAGCTCTCTGCTCTGGAGGCGTGCTAATCTCAATCTGGGGTCCGCGGCTGACGGGCAGAGCAATGCGAGGAGGCGACTGCTCACGCTCAACAGGCTGGTACCCCGTGGGATCCTCGTCCTCATCCTCCTCTTCGCCTGCAGGAGCTGGGCGGCTAGGTAGACCAGGTAGCGCAAACCCTCCAGCTGGCCTCGATGAGCCAGGGACCGGTGGCGGCGTAGCCTCTTCTTCCTCGGCGGCCCGGGGCGTGGGGGGAGTGCCGGCAGCAGCACCGATAGGGGCTGTGTTCTTGAACTGATCTCGAAGTGCCGAGACACCTCCAGCGGTAGCAGAAGAGCTCTCGTCATCGGCCCCGTTACCTTCACCCGTGTTTTCTTGGCTGACCTGTCCAGGCACACCGGAGCCGTAGCCTCCAGTCTGCACAGGAGCCCAGCTCTTGCCGGCGTAGCCGCTCTTCCACTCATTTCCACCGCTCTTCTGAGCTGTGACGGGTGATGTGGCACTTGCAGCAGGCGCGTTCCCGGCATCACTGTTACCCCTCTCACGAGCCTTCTTCTCTGCCCACAGTTGAGCAGGAGTCTTGCCGCCTTGGTCAGCAAAAGTACGGCTTGCTGCTCCCACGGGAGGAGGTGCCGGCACGGCGGGCGATGAAAAGCCCAGCCCGCCAGGCGTAGGGGCCTTTGTACCCGTAAAGGTGGCGGCGCCGCCGAACTTCTTGGCGACCTTGGGCTTCGGTAATGAAGTCAACCGCTCCGAATCGGTAGGTTGGGTAAATGCAGCCTTGCGATCGGCGACAGGCTTGGGCTGCTCCTCAGGCTCTTCGGGAGCGGAAGGCTTCTGCGCCTTGGCCCTAATGGCTGCAATGTCAACCTTACCAACGGGCTCGTAAGCACCCTTGACAATTGTAGGTCGATCGTCCTCGTTTCGTTGCGCCTGAGCACGAAGGGCGGCGATGTCGATCTTTCCGATCGGTTGGTATCCACCCTTGACGACGTCGCTTGGAGTGTCATCCCTCTTGACTGCAGCGCTACCGCTGGTTGTTCCCGATGGTTGCTTGGTCAGATCGGTCAGGTTAACCTTGGTGGGCTTGTATGCCGAGTCCACCTTTTCCAGCTGTGTACGGGTAACCGGAGGAGCATCGGCGCCCCAACCGTCCTCGTCAACATTATCATCACGCTTGGTTCGGTTGGCGACCAGAGGATTAGCCGAGTGACTAGAAGAGGTCGGGGTGAAGACGGGCTTCGACTTGACAGCTGGAGGCGCAGCAGGACGCGTACTTTCGGAGCTTCCACCGGAGTACTTGGCACCGGAGGCGTCGGCAACCTTTCGCATAATTGACTCGGGCTCGAGATCGCTTTCGGAGCGAGCGGTAATTTGGACGTGGTAACCGTGAAGGACCTTAGAAACGGCAGCAAGATGGCTTGTGAAGTAGCCCTTGGTTCGCTCGGGGACGCCTCCACCACACCAGGCGATCAGTATGTTCTTGGGTAGGCCGCTGTTGGGATCCTTAACCTTGACAAAGGCAAACTGAATTCGACCTTCGCTGAAATCCTCAATCAATTGTTCAAGCTCGCCCTCTGCCTATCCATTAGCAAGATCTTCTACTTTGAGGGTTTCCGCAGCGGTGAGTCATACCGCCAGTTTCTTGGACCTTGAGAATGCTCTCCTTGGCACCGCTGTCCTGGAAGGCGTTCATAAGGGGGGCCTGTACGGAGAACAGAGCCCACTGAGCGTAGGTTGGAGAGCCCGAGGGCGGTGCAGAGCCGCTGACAACGCCATTGTAGCTGCTCTTGATAGATGGGCCGTTGGTCGAAAGATTTAGGGAGGCCATTTTCGAGAGCTTTGTGAGATGGCGGAAGCAGGAGGAGGTGGGCGGCCGGGGTTCTGGGTGACGTTGTTAGGTGGTTGCTGCGGCGCAAGCAGCTCCACAGGGCCTGCCGGCGGAACTCCGGGATTGGGCTTCAAGGTGGATTTGGAATCAACGTCGGGTAGCCAGAGGAGAGTGAAAGCCTCTAGCTGCAGAAGTGAGGAGAGTAGATCTTCTGTTAGAACGCTCAGCGGTGGAAGAGATCAGGAGAACGGCGAAGTGGCTGGCGTTGTAGCTTCGTAACGAACGTCGTGCTGGCGGGGTGAGCTTCATGCTGCTTAGATGCATGTCGGAGCTCGGCGGATGTCTCCAAAGCTACAATGCGTATAGCGAGGAGCTATGTCGCAAACTCCCAAAATGACGCAAGCGCAGGGAGAGTCCCCCTCCGGGCCAGTGCCCCGCCACAACTGCGAACTTCGCAACTTCGCCGGGCGTGGATCGACATCAGCGAACCAAATACTTCGCTTTTCTTACCAGACTTCCACACTCCATAGTACATACGAAATCATGTCGACCATCACCGAGATTACCAGCGTCCCAGATTGGGAGCAGCTTCTGGCTTCCGTGGGCCCCTCGACTCTCGTCATTGTTTCCTTCCACGCGCCATGGGCTGCGCCTTGCGCCCAGATGGCGACGGTTCTCTCGACACTTGCCTCCGAATACCCTGTCGCCGAGCCTCCGACCACCAAATGGGTGTCCATCAATGCCGAAGAACTGAGTGATATTAGCGAGGCCTATGATGTCACGGCTGTTCCCTTCCTCGTTCTGCTGAGGAATGGTCAGGTAGTTGAGACTGTCAGCGGTAGCAGTGCTGTCAAGGTCCGAACGGCGATCGAGCTCCATGCCCAGCAGATCGGATCGGGCGCAGCGGCGGAGGGCCCTAATGGTATGGACTTGGACAGCGCCCCGGCTGAGGAACAAGATCCTGAAAAGAAGAAGGAGGACCTCTTCAAGCGTCTGGGTGATCTGGTCAAGGCGGCCCCCGTGATGCTCTTCATGAAGGGCACACCTAGTTCGCCACAGTGCGGCTTCTCAAGGCAACTGGTCGGTTTGTTGCGAGAGAACTCGGTCAAGTATGGATTCTTCAACATCTTGGCCGACGACGAGGTTCGACAGGGACTTAAAGAATTTGCGGAGTGGCCAACCTATCCTCAACTCTGGATCGACGGTGAGCTTGTCGGCGGGCTGGACATTGTAAGGAACCTTTGACAACTTGCCATTACTCTTACTAACTCTACAATAGGTCAAGGAAGAGATTAGCAACGATGCCGATTTCTTCAAGCCTTATAGCGTTAGCACGACTGGTGACGCTGCAGCTTGAGTTCGGTATCTATAAAAAGGGCAGTGGATTTGCATGTGTAAAATGCGGTAGAAGATGCAGCGTGGACTTTACGAGGCTTGGAGCCGTGGAGGCCAGCTGAGGCCAGTTGAGACTTCTGCCATCGGTGACTATGCAGGGCATCGCTTCTCCAGCTTCTGAGCGACAGCTCTGATCTTCAGAAATAAGGGCTGGAGAGTTGTAAAGAACTATTCTGCTGAGATGCATTGAGGGTAGCGGGTTCATACGGGGGCTGGGTTGATCTTGAAGAAGGTCGCGCCAGATGGAAGAAGTTTGTGAGCGAGCCATTGACCATATTCGAGCATGGTTGTCACGATGGTTCTGAATGAGTCGTCCCCGAAGACGATGCTGCATGTTCCACATCTATGCGTACGAGCACGCGATTACGTGTTACGTTTAAAGGACTTGACGTTAATATCCATTTCAAAGACTACCATGGCTACATGTTCCCTGAAACGTATGGTGACTCGCACATGTCAAGGCAACAATGTAGACTTGGATGAACCGAAGGATTGCAAACTGCGATTTTCTATCATCAGTTGAGCGGCGAAGCAAAGCATCTGGATTGGCAGTGCTGACCAATGTAGGATTCTCCGGGTGTTCTTGACCAATCTTGTGGAGCTATAATAAACGGACCAGCCAACATTCGCCCTTGTATGCTACTAGTACTGGAACGTTCGGCCGTTTCTCAGGGTCCAGCAGACTTTCTTACTTACAGCGCCCACTGTATTACTAATGCTACAGTACCGCCTCTCCATGCGTGCCGTAGAGCCGATACTAACATAGCGTCTACCTACAGACTTACCTTAATTGGTAGATTCTCGTCGAAGTAATAGGGTTCTCCAAGCTCGTTCGCCGCTGCTCCTCTAGGGAGAAGAGAAACAACATTCCGAGTGTTAGAGTTGGCCGTCGAATTGTTGAAGAACAGGTTATAGATGAAGGGTTTTCAATTTAATCAAGCAATTTCAATCGTTTATATATCGGGCATCAGAAGAGAAACTGGTTTGGAAATCTTAGTTGGCCAACAGGAGCAGGTAAACGTTGAGATTGACAATGGGAAGTGAACCAGAAGTCTTCACTATCAAAAGTCTCGCGTGCTGGATTGTACATGTTAATATGGACGGAATTCTGTAGGGCTTCAAGTTCAAGTCAAGGCAGGGAGGAGGCTCAATCAATCGACTCATCACACACTGCTACTCTAGCAAGAGCCTAGCCTAGGTCCCTAGTACCTAGCAAGGCAAGCAATGTAAGCACTAGTCTTGGAAGCAAACAGCGTGTAGGCAAAAGTTCACGTACGCAAGCGTTGACTCATACGTCTCCTCCCCATCTGATTAGAGTAAGTTGTCGTTCTCATGTTACTACTGCCGACCCCAACTACAGTACTGCTCTGCTACGCAGTAGACTTTGAGTGCCTCCGGCTTTCATCTCGCCAATCGCGTATCATTGGATCGTGGCATGTGAATTCTAGGCCTAAAACAACAACCCCCCGTCGACAGGGTGGCGTAAGCAGCCCAAGGGACGGTGCTTGTTAAGCACCGACTCTGTACAGACTCTGTACAGATTACTTAAGATGTCCATGCTGCCGTCACGTTATGGGCGTCCTTGGCCTGACCTGCGATAATCTACCTCTGCAAAGTTATTGCTCTCCTTCGTCGTTGATCTCCACTGGCCATCGAATCGCTTCTCAGATCAGATGCACAATCGTGGCTCGTAGGACCTTGACTTGCCAGGGAGACCTTCCCTTATTCGCACCTGCTTACGGATCAGTCACCACCAACTGCCGTCAACCTCCCTATACAGAGTAGTCCCTTCCTTGTAAGATTCGTGATAGCTCGGAGTTAAGCATCGTCTCCACCCTCACGACGTCACGTCGAGCGCCCAAACTCTCTTCAACTTGAACTGCCTCCTTTGAATCATCGCCAGTTTACTCGATCCTAAAACTGTACGATCACCCTCTTGCGACATTTCATCTCCCTTACTCACTCTCACGTGCGCTACGCTTCACCCCGACGTCTACTACCTCGCGCGGCTCCATAACGCTGACCGCAAGTAGCTTTACATGGACAACACCCTTTTGCCGTGCGCAAACTACCAATAGCTGATAGTCGTGCTGGTTCACTACTTGGGACGATAGAATTGGCGCACAAGTCAGCGACGCACCACAAACGCCCTGCGTCATCTTGGAAGATTATCAATTGGGCACGAGTCGCCTGTTGCTTCATCCAACACCATTCTCCAGGCTTGTCTAGTACCATCCAGCCGGGCTGACACACGAAGACCCTTTTTTCGATTTTTACGAGCTCGAGGTGCCTCCCACTAGCATCATCTTTCATCTCTGCCAATACCGTCGCCAACTCGACGCTGGCCCCTTGCCAGTTGGTGTCTCTTTCGCCTATGCCTCATCACTCAACAGTCTTAAGGTAGCTAGGAAATAGTATTCCAAGACTGCAGAGATGACACCGACTCCTCCATCCACAAACTCTTCTCAGGCAGGACGATCTCCCGAAGAACAGTTCCGTGTTGTGAGAAAGAGAAATCGTGTTCCGCTGAGTTGTTATCCATGCAGAACAAGAAAGTCAGTACCCTCTCGCTTCAGTCAACAAACCCGACCATTGCTAATGTTGTCATTAGATTGTAAGCTAGGACTCGAACGGCTTATTGAAATCTGACTCACAAATACCAGAAAATGCGATCGCAATCATCCCTGCAGCAATTGCACAAGGCGCGAGGGCATGGGCACGGCTTCATGTTCCTACGCTACGCCTTCGGCGCGCAAGAGAAACCAGAGCCAGAGCGACTCTAGCCCCGACGACATGCAGAATCGTATCGACCGATTAGAAGGCCTAGTGCTATCCCTCATGCATGGGGGAGCCAACGTTGATGCTCCCTCTAGCACGCTACCTGACGGCACAACTCGACCCGCTACAGAGAGTGGTTCATCTGTAAAAATGGAGCAAGCTGATGCAGCTGCCATGGTTGATGATGAAGATGGTGATGACGATAACGATAACGATAGCTCCGACGAAGACGGATTAGCCACGTCTCTGGGCATGCTCAAGGTTGATAATGATAAAGGAAAGTCATTCTATATAGGCCACGAGCACTGGCACACGATTCTAGCCGACATCTCCGAGGTAAAGAACTACTTCAACTCCCATAAGAACGAGATAGAGGGCAGCTACAAACGCGTGGAATTGAGCAAACCCATGGCTGTTCGTGGGGGTGTGACTCTGCTTTCCAATGCTGTCCCAGCCTCGGAGATCGAAATCAGGGCCGAATTCCCTCCCAAATCTACTGTTGCCACGTTATGTGAACGCTACTTCACCTCGACCGAGACCGTCGCCACCATCATACACCGCCCATTCTTTCAGCAGCAGTTGGCGAATCACTGGAAAGACCCGTCCAAAACACCCCTCATGTGGTTGGGTTTGGTCTACTCCATGCTCAGTCTTGCCATGTTGAGTTATCACAAGACGGATGAGGAGCCGCCGGAGTGGAAGGGAAGGAGTCTAGACTTGTCGTGTGAGTATCGACTTCGAACGGTACAGTGCCTCATCAAATCAGACTACACAAAACCTGTGGACTATACAGTCGAAGCTATGCTTCTTTACATGCTCGGGGAGTACTCGTCACGCTGGGATGTTGACCTTGGTATTTACATGGTTGTATCATTGATTACTCGGGTTGCCTTTCGCATGGGCTATCATCGAGACCCAAAATGGTTTCCCTCGCTCACACCGTTCCAGGCTGTAAGTCTATGATTCTGGATCATTGGGAAGTTATTGTCGATAGCTGACAACGAATAGGAGATGAGGCGGCGGACGTGGGCTATGATCCGCTCAACAGACACCATTTTTTCGCATGCGGTTTCGCTTCCGAGTATGATCTCTGACGGCACCACCGACACGGAATTGCCCAACAATCTCCTCGACGAAGATTTCGGGCCCGATAGCAAAGTTTTGCCGCCTGCTCGACCCTCCACAGATCGAACTCCAGTCGCCTATGGAATTGCAAAGTCCAAGATCTGCCGCGAACTTGCGAAAATCCTCGAAGGAATCAACCAACTAGGCAAACACATTCCATACGACGATGTTTTACGGCATGATGCAAGACTTCGACAGATTATGCAAGAGCTTCCACCACATCTTAAACTTACACTACTGGAGGCTTCGCGGGATCCTGTATCACTGATTATGGCTCGGTTTCAACTCGAAATCCTCTACCTCAAAATTGTTTGCGTTCTTCACCGCAAGTACCTCCCGAGGGCAAGACACAGCTCAAGATATGCGCATTCAAGACGAAGCGCCATGGAGGCCTCACTGCAAGCGTTGAACCATCTCGCTACCCTTCATCGCGAATCGCAGCCAGGCGGCAGGCTACAGACTGTCTCCTGGATTGTCAAGGCCATAGCCACAAAGGACTTTATCTTGCCTGCTATGCTTGTTACTATTGACTTGCATTTCGACAACGTGGCTGTGCAGACAGGGACACAGAACAGTCATGATGGTTCATTTATTTGGAGCCCGGAGCAACGAGCAGCGATGGTTTCTAGCTTAGAGACTGCGAAAGATATTTGGACAAGCTTGGCAGACACTTCGGTCGAGGCATTCAAGGCCAGCAAGATCACCGAAATCATGCTACAAAAGATCAACAACCCGGGATCAGCCGGCACCGGCTCAACAGGACCACAGCAAGTCCCCCTGTCCAGTCTAGCGTCAAGTATGGGCATCGATGCGACAGCAACCATGGCACCACCTCCCCTGACGCCAAATGGCATGCCGGAATTCAATGTCAATATGGGCTCTTTCTCAAGCCCCGACGGTGCTCTGTTCTCCTCCAGCATGGACTTTGGCATGGCAGCACCTGACGGTGCAAACATGCAGCTGAATGGCTTTGCCGGATCAGGACCGATGTCTCCTTTCCCTTCCATGTTCATGAACATCGGAAGTGGCGGCAACGCAGATCTGGATATGAATAACAACTTTGACTGGGTCAGTAACTTCCTATGGTCATCTTCCCCTTCTTGCCTTGAGCCCCTGGCTGACTTGTGATAGACTGCGTTCGACAACTACACTCAGACAACGGCTTTTGGGACAGACCAAGGCCTCCAATTCTTTGGCGGGAGCGGAAACCACCAATCGTCTCCGGAGCAGGATTCGAATCGTGGCAGCGTGGGTGGCGGTGGAGGAGTAATTGAAACTCAAAACGGACAGAGAGAGGTAAACATGTAATAGTATCGATCTTTTCATCTGCATTGGATATATGGTTGCAAGGCTCACTTGGACAGAGCAGGAGGATGTCGTATCTCAACTCCTCGAATTGGTTTAACTCGGGTTATGATCTGGATGACGCTGGTTGTTTGCCAACTGCGCCGGCGCTTGGGGTAGAATAGTAATTTATTAGTGTCGATTTTCGGTTGGACGTTGAGGATCAAAGTTATCCAAGATGGAGTCTGAAGGTGATCTACGTATCTAGTCTAAATCAAGCCTATCTAGGCAACGAAATAGAACGAGCTTCTTGGCAATCAATCCCACTTCATCATGATGATGGTGATGTTGTCATCATCGCAAGGTGATTGATTATGTCAGCAAGAATCGAACTCAACGACAATCTGTGCTTCCGGCGTCCTACTTACGCAGCGCATCTCGCTCTTTACAAACACGACACACACTCACAGGGAACGATTGCGACCTATACCCGGCTATCGTAAGAATACGAAGCCTTGCTTTGATCCCGTAGGTTGTGCAGCTTTGAACCTCTGATCAAAAGCATCAACGCTCGTTGGCAGAAAAAGGCACGGCGCAAGCTCTTCAATTTCGACAAGTGTTTCTTCATGGCTCCCTCACCTGTCCCTTCTCTTCCTTGCTTGCGGCCCAAACTCGCAAAGCAACTCTCCCTCTTCCTCTTCGCATCCCTACGTCTTTCGGCACTATTGATCGCGGATCTCGGATCTCATAATGCCAAAACCTAACTCTCTCAAGCCCGGTGCAGCCCATGGCAGCAAGCGCGAGCCTCCGGCAGCGGAAGGGCAGCCCCTTTCGAAGCGGCAGAAGAAGCTTCTGGCGAAGCGCGAGAAGATTATGAAGAGACTGTCTGGCATTCCCTCAACCGATTCGGTCTCTGGTCCGGACCGATCAGAGCAGGTTTCGGTCGAGATCTGGCAGCGTGTCTTCTCACATCTTTCGCCCAAAGATTTAGGTCGTTTGTTGTTTGTGAACAAGCTCTTCCACGCTTCCCTCAACCCTCGCGCGACAGTCCGTTGTCCTAGACCTGGCAATAGTCTGACCTGCGCTTTGAAACCCTTGAAGCCTGACGTTATATGGAAGGCTTCAAGGCGCCTGTGGTGTCCTCGAATGCCGGAGCCTATGAAGGGCCGGTCCGAGCTGGACATGTGGCGCCTGGTATGCACACGATCGTGTCAATTTTGCGGTCTCAAATGTGACACGGACATGGCCATGGACAAGATTGGCAGCGATCCGTGGCATCGGGGACCAGGCGCCAGACGCGCTTCCCCCATTTTCCCTTTCTTCATCACCAGCTGCGGAGATTGCCTGACACGAAGGAGTATCAAGGTAAACACCGATGGAATTATCTGGCTCATCTGACCGCTTACACTCATGCAGGAAATCGATCTTATGTTGTCCTGTTCTTTCCCTTCGTTCCTCCTGCCCGCTCTGCCCATGATTCTTTTGACTGATCAACGGCATGTCATTGCGCCTCACGTTATGAAGTCAGCAACTGGCCCGGTATCAGAGCGCGTAACTAGGCAATTCTGGGCAGATCATCTAGCCCAGATCAGGGCCGAGTTCGAGTCAGTCAAAGTATTAGGTCCGGCCGCAGCCGAAGAATGGACCAAGGGGCTGGAAATGCGCAGCAAGAAAGCGCTCGTCGACGCTTCGCGCTGGGAGAAGTGGGATTCGTCGGGGGGTCTTGCTGCCTTGCAGGCTTGTATAAACTCACCTTTCCCTGCAGGGCTTTCTCCCCACGATGCCAGCACTTCGGTCACTCACTCTACGCTGCCGACATTAGCAATATACTCAAAATCCTCGAGTCAGGCCGGTAATCATGTTGGGGATGCTAATGCTGCTCAGATACCCGGGCTCACGGCGAAGAGATTAGCAGCCGATCTAGATTCAGCCCCCCAGGCAAGTCGTAAGCGAACCAGACGAGAGATAGATGAGCTCAAGGCCAAGAGACGCGCTGAGGTCGAGCGCAGGGCACTGCTTCTGGACCCACCCCTCCCTGCGGATGTTCTTGCTCACTGCCAGTCTTTTCAGGCCTCCCTACAGTTACACACTCCCCTTGACGATAATGCGTGGGAGCTACTGAAGCCGCGACTACTTGCGCAGAGGGAAATCGCTGAACATAAGCTGGCACAGAGCATTGCAAATACAACTGATATCCGTGCTAGTTTCAACGTGTTACAGTGCAGAGGCGGCTCTGCCGACAAGGCGAGAGAGGTTTCCGATGAGGACTGGGACGAATCACAGGGTCCGGTTCGGTCTCGAATATCGCAACTCGCCGATGAGATCATCAAGAAAGAATGGTCAGTCGGAAAGAAGTTGAAGGAGAAGAACGCTCCTCAATTTGCAGCCGAAGTTTTACTCTATGTTCGCAAGTGCTTCTACGACGAGGTTGCGAAGGCCTCTGCAGCTGCTTTCACTGCGGGGATCAAACCCATTCAAGATCCCCCTGATGGTCCATGGACCCAGAAGTTGACGCTGGAGAATATGAAGTGGGTGTTCGACTTCAAGATCAAACCTTTGTTAGAGCCAAGCGATAAGGAATTGTTTCTCTGCAATGCTTGTGGGGACAACCTCAAGCTCTTCGGCTTGGGGCCGGTCATTCAGCACTATGCGGCTAAGCATACCAAAGCCCTCAGCGTGGGGAACATCGTTGTTTACTGGAGGGCCGAGTGGCCGGAAACTCCTCCATTCGACCCAAAACCTCACCTTGCCTTGCGTATAAAGCAACCTCAACATCCGGTGAAGCACCGTCACACTGGCGGGATTGCCATGCATCCTGCTGCGGGTGAACACTATCACGATCAAGCCCCTCATCGTGGAGTATCAAGTCATGCAGCTGAGCCTACGCCAGGCCTGACAATGCAACCTCCGAATCTTCCTGCGCGTCCTCCTAGCCCTGCTTCAGAACCTACCGGACAAGCCGAGCTGGCCAGCCAAAACGGTGGCATTCATGGCCGGATACATGGGCACCGGGTAACACGCACATCTGCTCCCTCTACTGAGCACGATAGAACGGTAGTTTCCAGGGGCAGTTCACGTGCCAAGCGGGGAGACTCAGGTACTTTTCGTGGCCGACATGTCCCCGAGCCTTGGCCAGATATGAGTGGCCGACAAGATGTTCCTATGCTCCGTCCTGCCAGCGAAGTGTATGATCGGCCCACGACGCCTCATGCGTCAAGGAAGGATGAGTCTCATCATGGTCCAATTTTGGAGGAAGTCGTCTACGTTGATACCAATGGGCGCGAACTTAGGCGAGCGATGAGGCCAATCACTGAGTGCCCTCCACGACCGGTATATCAAGGGTCGGAACCTCACCCCTGGCAACCCTACCCTGAGCCCGACAGAGATCAGAAATTCGGACCACACCATTCCCGGCACGATGAAAGGACTGTCCCGTACCCCCGCCAAGACAGCCGTTGGGCTCATCCAACTCCTCTCGGGGAGCCTCACGAAATGGTCGAGATGCGTGATTTACAAGGAAACTACTTCGCGAGACGACCAGCCTACCAGAACACAAGAAGCCAGATCGCCCAGGATCCTTACACCGTCCCAAGGCCGGGGATATACAGCAATGCGCCCTCTCACGATGTCCCCCCTGTGCCTCAATTCGCAGGCGAGTACCAAGCCTCCCCTTTCTACGGAGCTCCCTACCAACTTCCTTACGAAACCCCCTATTGGACCCAGTACCAGGAACCTTCATATTGGTCTACACACGGCTACGGCCCCGCGTATCACGGCTATCAAGCTCAAGGCCATCCTCTCGATCATCGCGCTGCTTCAAGAGCGCCACCTCCTCCACCTCCGTCAGCTACCTATGATGAGTACGACCCGCGATACCCAGAAGCGGATTTGCGAGAACCAGCCTGCTGCCCTGGTCGTTGATATCTGGATAGGGCTGTTGAACAAGATTTTAGATGTAGACAATATATTGATGATGAAGACGTTTCCATACTTGAGAGAAGGTCGCTGAATCATGACTATGGATGGACTTGAATGTATCTTTAGATATTTGACGTTGGCTTAGCTTTCCCTTTGTCGATACTAACTCTCAGTTGAGACTGGAAAATGATGCAACCCGGCATATTGTACGATGATGCTCGCCACGAAAGACTTTGCCTCATCAAACCAGAATCCTACCAGTATGCTCGCGTTAGCAACACCAGCGACTCAGTTCATGTTCACCCTTTGATTTGATGATGAGTATTGTCAAAAGAGAGGATTTCCATGTTCTACGCAAAAGAGTACGCAATATCCGGTACATAACGAGGACGACCCGAGCTGTTTTTACATACAAAGCCTAAACTTCCACCTTACCCTCTTTCCGTCGCCTCTTCTCAAATTCATCATTGCCTCCTTTTGCTCAAAACGGAGGCATAACGTAACGGCCCTGCGCCGTATAAAAGTGTGATGTACAAAGCAGACGATATGTTACAGCAATTGCGCCTCGTTACAGAGGGTGAGGGGGCGCTTCACCAGCCGTAAGGTCCTTACAACGTAATGCAAAAACTCGATGGCTGGAATGCAGCTCATCGTCATGTCTGCCTGTCTAGACCTCATGATGCTGCATCATTGCCTCTCTCACTCTCTCTTCTCTTGGTAAGAACAGGTCTATGACCAGACCCACGCCCACGTTCGCTTCTATCTTTTTTTGGCGTCTTCCAAAAGAGAATCTATAGCACCTCGCCAATAATCTTGGCCGCCTCGCGGTACGTCTGGAGAAGTCGTTCGCACTTCTCGCGTTCCTTCTTCACGCCGTCATCTTCGTACAACAGCTCCTCGAACAAACTCTCCTTGTACAGCTCGCTGACTAGCCGGTTCTGGACAACGTCTTTACAGTGGTTGACGAGCAGATGCATGACAGCCTTGGGGACCTGGTCAGCGATAGTCTCGCGAACGATGTTGAAGTAGGATGAGATGAGGGCACGGATGAGTTCAGTCTCCATTGCCTCGCGGTCAGTCATGGCAGGTTCGTTGTTGTCACCCTGTAGGGAAGAGTCAGTAATGAAAGAAATCATCATCTGAATGGGCATAAGCGCTTACAAAGTGAGAGGCTAGGCCGTAGCTCTTTCCTGTCCGATCTAATTCCTCATCATACGACGTCGAAGGCCGACCAGGCAGCTTCTCCTCACGCCGCACAATAGGAAGGTTAGCTTCCGAGTTCTGGCTGGTATGTCGGCCATTCGACATCGAGCTTGGCAGAGGAGCCTGAAGGCTAGAGCCATCCTTGCCGAAAAAGTAGTTCAAGAAGGTGTCCTTGGCACCGCCCAACCCTTGCTGGTTGTTGAGACTTGAGGGTGATGATGATCGCAGACCGTTTAGTTGCTGCGCATTCACCGCAGCCGCAATGCTGCCAGTGCCGTTCTCGTGCACAGCAGGGGACATGCTGCGGTGTAACTTCTTTGACTTACGAATGGTCCCATCTGGCTTCTCCGCGTTTGTAGTGGTTCCATCTTCATCCTCAGGCACTGCGCCGCTGGCCTCTAGCTCTTTGCGTCGCTGTTCTCGGCGCTCACGCTCAGATTCGATCAAGCGCTTACGCTCGCGCTCCTGTTTAGCGCTTACCACGTTGTTCATGGCAGCGGCCGCACCTAGGAAGTTAGGGTGGTTGGTGTTGATGTAGGCACGTTGAATGGAGATGAGTGATTCGACGTAGGACGAAGCCGGTCCGAGACGCTCGCGGAGCAGGTCCGAGACGGTTTCGATGAGCTTGGCCTGTAACCTCGGGAACCGAGAAAGCTCTGTAGAGCCGCAAGTGTGGCAGATCTTTATGAGTTCTTCGTACACAAGCTCCACGCAACGATGGCTAGGAATCTCCAGGAGCTTGATTTGGGGCTTAACCAGTAAGTCAAAGGCCATTTCGGGGACAAAAAGACTGGGTCGGGGACCAGTCGAGTTTCGAATGGCCGTCCGGATGTCAAGAGCAGTGAGGTTGGATGTGGGATCGATGGTATCAAGGGAGCTGCCGAAGACGGAGTTGAAGATGTAGTAAATGCGAGCACCACCGCAAAGCTCCTTGGTCGATATCTCGGTCGAGGTACCATCTATTGAGGAGATGAAAGAGGTAGCGAATCGCGTCATCTGTTGAAGAATCAAAGATCCACGATGTTCCTTGCCGCTAAAGTGCATATCGCCATAGCTGGCAAGTTCCTGCTGGGTCTGGCCCATGAGGGTGTTGAGTCGTGCCTTGATGTCGGGTAATCGCTCTCGGATGTGACCCATCAAAGTCGAGTTGAGGGTCTTGGCGAGGTAGCGAGTGCCGCAGCGAATGGCAATATTGCGGTAGGCAGGGTGATGCTTGAAGAAGTCTGCCTCGGCCTGGAGGGCCTCTTCCATAGGCCTGTTGCCTATGATATCCTGCTGCGATCGGTTGACTACGCCAATGAAGCCGAGCTTCAGAGGATAGACACGACCCGAGAGGATATCGAGGGCATTGGTACCATGGTCCATTAGATCGACCTTGGTCAACACACCGATAGTTCGTCGACCGAGAGGATCGACATGGCGTGCAAGCTTGAGAGCCTCTGAGTTGACGATGTCGACATTGGCGGGGGAAACAGCGAGGATGATACTGTTGGGCTTGGCGACGTATTCGGAAATCAAGTTGCGGGTTTGCTTCTCAATGTCGGCAGGCTGGTCGCCGATGGGTACCTGGGCAAAATGTTCGTCAGTGGGGCATGACGATCATGAGCATAATTCGGTGCTCACCTTTGTCAAGCCAGGAAGATCAACTAGAGTAAGGTTCAAGACGTGAGGAGAGTATATCTTGAGGTTGATGGGTTGTCTGTTGATGCCCTTGTTGCTACCTGCAACACGGGCTGTCTCGTTCTCGATCTCTCGCTTGACATCGGAGAAGTCGTTGAATTTTCGACCAGGGATATGATGGAACTCCGCCCACTCGGAGCGGCGGGCGGCGTTAGGCGAGCGGTAAGGATCGCTCTCAGGATCGGGAAGGCTCTCGTCCTCGGTAACGTTGATGAGTTGTAGGATCAAGGGACGACGGGTGACGATGCCGCTCCCTCGCGGTAGGAAGTCTCGGCCGACAATGTTTTCAAGGACGGAGGATTTACCGGCCGACTGAGAACCGACGACAACCTGGAAGTTCAGTGTTAGCGAAGGAGCAGCGAAGCCAATGCAAACATGGCGCATACGTACAATCTGAGGGAGGTCCAACGAGTCGTTTCCGATGGTGTTGAAGACCAGATCCTGCAGCTTGTTGACGGTTTGGAGCAGGTCCTCGCCGAGGGCAGCCATGGTGATGGAACAGAAACGCAGAAGCGCGGCTGAGCAGATAGATAGCTACAAGCACCTGGAACTCGGAGCAGCTCCAGTATTCGTCAAAGGGTCCGCTGGCCGGGACACACGGAGTTGTTGGGCTGGCGTGCGTCGTTATCAATTCCAGCTTTTTATGCGATGATCGGAAGCAGGCTTTCGCTGGCGACGTATTGGCTTGGCTCGTTCAATGTGAATTTGGGTTCACGTGTGAACGTAGTAGTGAGCAGTGCTACCAGTAAGGTAGCGACGTACCAGAGTACGTACTTGCAGGCCCTTCCCTTCCATGAACCCCCTCCTCCACGGAGGTTTCTCGGTTCCTGCCCTCCAAAAACAGGGAACCTCGCCCCTCGCCGCTCGTCCACGGGCTACGTGCGCCACGTACGCTAAGGGGACGCGCCACATTGGGTTCATGTCGTTAGGCAATGTTGCTCCTCTACCGGGGGTTTTACGCCTCCACTGTGGCACACATGGCACGACTTTTGCTGTCACAGGCCATGAAAGGCGTCGACTTTGGGAATAAGCCTTCATACGCAAATTCAACGACATGAGTACTTTTGGAAGCCCTGGTACGCTACCGACGACGAAGCCCAAGCCGTACGTGTCCTCGCCATGATCACTCTTCTCCGTGTGCGCGCGTTCTAGTTCATGTGGCTGATATAAACATATATATACAGGCCGCAGCGTGGCAGCTTCCCTCTCGATCATGACGGTTAGCAGCAGCAGACCTGGCTTAGTCCGTTCAAAAGCGGAAAACTGATCTCATTCCAACAACAGGCGAATGCAAGCATGTGATGAAACAATATCTGAACTGCATCAAAAAAGTGCGAGGCATGAATGATGAGGCGTGTCGTGAGTTGGCAAAGGGATATCTGGAGTGCAGGATGGACAGGTAAGGATGGACATCAGAAGTAACAGCCTCGAGATGTTGAATCTTCCGAAACTTGAAGGGACGAAAGAGGCTGATATTGGGGATTTTTTTTACAGAAACCTCATGGCAAGAGACGAGATGAAGAACCTCGGGTTTCAAGAACGCTCACCGCCTGCAAATGAAGCTCTCAAACCCAAGGAAGCCGAAAAGGGCGTCAAGGGTGAGTTGCAGTGGTAGACGGGCAAATGAGGCGCAGACACGAACACGACAAGTCGCTGTCGCGCCCCGCTCAGCCAATTTCTTCACAGCGAAAGGAGATTTGATAGGAGGTTCATCTTGTATAAATAGTGTACGCAAAAAATACCCTGTTGTCGTTTCTGGAGAAGAAGAAGAAGAAGAAGAAAACTCCCGCTTCCAAAGATTGAAGCTGCATTTCGTCATAATTCCAAGTTGGCAAGTCCTGGTGCTAACGTAGTAGCCTAACTTACTACCTACGTATACTGCCGTACTGGCCATGGCGCATGTTGCCCTGCCAACACCACCGAGAGTTCACCCTTTGTTACATCAACCATACAAAAGTGATACCTCTCACACAGCTGGGCTCAACACCTGGCGCTCTCTTATCTAACATCTCTTTTTCATTTCATGCTGAAGAGAAATACATCATTGATAGTTTCCTGCCCTGACCAGGTCATCCGGTCGAGATGTCCACTCTGCCGAGGTCGAACGACAGCAAGTCACGAAAGGTGACATCAGCATCACCTTCGTATATGTCGAGCGAGCAGTTTGGTAGGCGACGCAGGCAATATCACCAACCAAGCTTTCGAACCTAGCTAACTCTGGTTTCAATACAATAGCGGAATATCTTGCTGAACTTCGCTCGAATCGAATCGCACGACCTGGAGGAGCTAGACCACAGCCAGCGGGGGCTCGGCCTGCCCCAAGCGCCGTGGGCAGCCATCGAAGCGACCGGTTTAGCCCCGAATCACCCTCGCAGACCGAAAACTTGCCAGCCGTCGAACGAAGCCCGCCAAAAGCACCGAGTCTTACCTCCCGAGCCTCAGTACATAGCAACCCTGGCGGCCGCCACTCCTTTCAGTCGACGTCCACAACCACCCTGAGACCTTCAGAGGTTGTTCCGAGTGCAACCTACATAGAACGAGGGCAACGATGGATGGAGAAAGAGGAAGCAAGCTCATTACGTGATGCCCTGGAGGAGATGGATATACGAAAGGGTACTAAGGAGGCCCCTAAAGAGGCTCCTAAGGAAACGACTGACGACGAGACACGAATCTACGCAGCTGCCCTCGATGAGGCCGCAGAGCTTGTATGGGAACATCAGCATGGAGTCACTCCTCGCAAGCCTGAGGGTCCCTACCGATACAGATCTCACCTCAAGAGGGGAAGCTATCAAGAAGCTCGAACTGCTAGCGTCGGCGACAGGTCAGGTACTCCCACGATTTTGGGTAAAGTGCCTGATGGGGAGAGGGATGCCCGCCCAGGCAACGACTCGATAGGCTCGTCCCAAATCGAAGACCACGTCAGCCGCAAGACGAAGTCCTACAGCAGCATCGAGAACGGAGCAGGGCAGCCCTTGGGACACCATCGCCGTGGAAGTTCCAAGAGGAATATCAGCGGCGAGGTTGAAAGGCCCTTCTCCGGAGACCAGATATGGGAGGAACCCGGGACGTCGCCAAAGAAAGATGTTCCTAATTTTGGACGTGCTTCGCCAGAAAAGCTAAGCAATCGGCCTCCGAACCCCTTTAGCCGATTTCGATCCGGGCCCATCAAAGAAGGTGCTGCTGGGACTAAACCCCTGAACCGCATCGACATCCACCGCAACCCTCCTACACGATCTCGCAACCCCCAGTACACATCCAACACGGATTCCCCAACCCCTCCTTTGCAGGATGACCGTGTGGAGAAGAAGAACGGCATGGAGGTGCGCGGCGACGACATCCGCCAGGCGACCAGCATGCGGCTGAAGAACCGCAGCTCCAGGCTTCCCGAGCCCACCGCCGTCAGCGACAGCCCCGGACGGCCCATTGTAAGCTTTGATGCTAACTGGAAAGCCCCGGAGGAGTCAACTGATGTCAATTCAGGCCGGCCAGGCTCGGCGCCCTCGGGCTCAGCGTCCGCGTCCGAGCCCCAGATCAAACCCATGGCGATACCTAGTATCTCTGTGGCAGAGGAAGGCGCGCCGATGTCACGGCTGCCGCAAACCTCAAACGTCCCGTCCATCTCGATAGCGGGACCAGGCGACGGCCAGAGAGGCCCCGTCCCCACAATCAACGTGCCGACTATCTCCGTCGATGAGGCGCCCAGCGACGCGAGCGTTCCCATCATCTCGACGCCCGATGACAAGCCGGCCAGGGGAGGTCGACCGCTACCCAGCCCTGGCGCCAAGGGTAGCCCTCAACGAGCGCCACTCCCTCGAGGGCACTGGTCCCCGGCTCCTGGCAGCACAGCAGGGCGAGTGACAGCTATCTGCCATGAGTGTGAATACCCCATCGAGGGTAGATTCGTCGCGCTGGCCGGAGGAAGGGAACGATTTCATCCACAGTGCTTCAGTTGCTTCGTCTGCGGCACGAGCCTCGAGGCCATGGAAATTAGTCCAGAGCCAGACAACCTCCGCCAGGAACGTCTAGAGCGCATCAAACGTCGCACCGCGGGCGAGATTCTTGAAGAGGTCCCCGGCATGACGGCTGTTGAAGATGGGGACGAGCGTCTACGCTTCTTCTGCCATCTAGACTGGCACGAACTGTTTGCGCCCCGCTGCAAGCACTGCAAGACGCCCATTCTCGGCGAGCATGTTGTTGCGCTGGGATCACATTGGCACTATGGGCATTTCTTCTGCGCCGAATGTGGCGACCCGTTCGGAGAGAACATGACGCATATCGAGAAGGACGGGTACGCCTGGTGTATCAACTGCCAGACGAAGCGTACCGAGCGTCGCGCCCCAAAGTGCAAGAAGTGCCGTATCGCGGTCATCGGGCAGTACATCCAGGCGCTGGGAGGGGAATGGCACGAACACTGCTTTCGATGCGCGGTGTGCGAGGGTGGATTTGACGATGGACAGATCTTCCCCAAGGAGGGCCCGGGCGGTATGGTTGTGCTTTGCACTGGCTGTCGCCAAAGGGAGCTGAAGGCGTGAAGCGTGTATGATGGTTGCTCTCTTGATGTTTCGAATGCGTCGGTGTTAAGGAAAGTCTGTTTAGGCAAGGGGGAGTTTTTCAGCATTGCGATGGACGTTATTGTTTTGGAATGTCGATTTATAGGATGGCCTGCACGGCGCCTTTGTTTACTTGGTTGCATTTAATAGGTTGGGCTTGATAGACAAATTGTAGAATGATAATGGTCATATCTTGCTTGCTGCCTTTGCCTTTTCCGGACCTCTTTCGACTGAGCCCTTCCATTATGCTACGTGTGAGCACTGCCTTCTTCGGCGATCGAGATCCGCCTACAACAAGGCCGCTCTCCTGGTCGAGGAAGGTTTGGAGGCGACACCAAGATTCACGCAGCGAAAGAAGAGGTCGTGATGTTATGTCATAAATCATCGTCCATCCCAAATTGTCTTCTCTGATCTGGTGTACAAATTCATTCGCGCCTAGGCTTACTGCGAAGCACCGCCGACCTGCTCCTGGTGAACCTCGAGGGTGTCGCCGTCTTGCATCTCGAGCTGTACAGACAACCCATGTTAGCGATATGTTCTCACAAGCAGGCATCCCTTGCCGTCAGGGTCTCGCGCGAAAACCCATCTATGAGGGGAGGTTAGGCAGGGCAAAGACGTACCGCATCGGGCGTGTCAGTCGGCTGCACGCGAGTGCCATCGAAGAGGAATCGCACGGAGCTCAGAGCCTTGCCTTGACGCTCGCAGAAGGCGCCCATAAGCTTCTCTAGCTTTGTTGTGCGCTTGATCTTGAAGTACACTTCGTTGTTGTTATCAGTCACCTTGATGTTAAGGTGCTCCGAGCCGGCGGCGGGAGCCTCCTGCTGCTCGCCTGCGGGGGAGCCGTTGTCGTTTTCACCAGACATTGTTTTTCCCGTTTGCTTGATAGAGGGAGGGGGAGGGAGAGGAGGTGTCCAAGGACTGCGCAGCGATGTCTGTCAGCATGCGGTCATGAAAAGTCGAGGCACGTGTTTGGGTCTATCCAGTTTTTGGCTTTACCTTGCTGTAACGCTTCGCGATGTGGGGGTGGTTCGTAGGAGCTTGTCCAGGTGTCGCTACGATGCGCGCGATGATCTAATATGTGTGTTCGCGGATGGAGAGGGTGAGCGCCAAAGTGCTTTCGCGAAGTTGAAGAGAGGGAAAAAGGAAAAGAAGCAGTTCTGCTGTTGCACGGCGCAGGAAGGGTGGGTGGGAGGCGAGCGTGAAGTGAAAGGCAACCCAAAGAAGGCAGACGACGAGGGCACCGCGCGCAGGGTGGGGAGGAGTGCCACAACGGTATTGGTCAGCCACAGCTTGGCTCACAGGGCGCTTCCAGCGGGTGGGCGCTGTTTCCGTCTGCTAAAACAGAACTGCCCAGGGGTGGTGGTGCAGACGTGACGAATGTTGCGAGAATCGGCCCAGGACGGATGACATCAGACTTCTCACGATTATCTACTTGCTACCTACTACCTCTGTACCTTGCCTCGGAATCTCGCGCGTAAAGGTATCTGCTTGTCTTCCTAACATTGGCTGCTGTGGCTGGTGATCTTGCGCTTTCTTCTACTTCTTCTTACTGTTCATCATTTGCTTTACAGAGTACGCCAATCTTTGCTTGACAAACCGCAAACAATGGTATGTAGCACTCGCATCAAACGACCTTGACGAGAGACTGACGCGACTGAAGCCTCCCAAGGACGACGTAGATTCTCCTACTCCATGCCTTCCTCGCGCTGTGAGTTACCCGAAAAGGGATCACTGGCCCAATCTTAGGATGCCGACTGACCACGCCTTCACATTCTTGCAAGTTTAGTGCGCAATTCAGGGTACGCTATACATGCGCTTTGCCTCGCTCCCAATACTCGCTGACACGTCTGCAGATTGTCTCCAGCGCAATAACTACAATGAGGCAAAGTGCCAGTCTGCCATCAAGGCACTCTACGAATGCTGCAATTCCTTCTACGACCGCCACGGCGAGGACAGTCCGACAACGTGCTGCCCCAAGCCTAGTCTGTTGCGGCTGAAGATGAAGCAGCTCAGGGAGGAGGAAAGTAAATAGGTGTCCTGTATACTGAATGGAAGAAATGCTTCGTGGTCTGTGACGCTCATCATTATGGTGTCCGCCGGTTTGGGAAACGCTGGCAACTTGATCGAAGAGCGACGGATTTCTTCTAGGCGATCCTTGAGCACGCAAGAGACCCTCATGGGGCCTGAACAAGCATTGAAATGTCTGTTCCGAGACTCTAATAGGGATGCCGATGACATTATGTTGAAGAAGAGAAGAAAAGAGAAAAAAATCATGGATGAGCGGGGCCTACATGAAGTATCACAGTAGATGAAGTCGGTAATAACACTGTATCGCACTGTCCTACGCGCCGTCGCGCTTGCCGTTGTGTGGCCAGCCAACCAGCCAGGTGCAACACTTGGAGCTCAAGGTACGTACTTCTTGATTTGCGAAAAGCTCCAAGCGCGCCAGTGCAAGCTGCTTAAACATTCAACCAACCCTTTGAGAGTCATCACCTTGCGTCTCTTGAAGCTCTCATCACCCTGTCAGAGACGACATTGGAAACGACGGTTCCGTCTTTTACAACACTCATCTACGCGATTCCTTCCCGAGCCCACCCTTGGGCATCCTTCAGACCTGGACGATCGCAAACTCTGGACCCAAACGGCCAAGCAGCCGATTAGGGTCGCCAGTTCGAGCATTAGCTCGACTTGACCGCATCATAACCTTCTGCTAGAGCTCGGTGTAGATAGGAGATTGCTCTCTCAGACCGAAAAGATGGAGGACATAATCAAGGACGGAGACGCGCTGCCATTCACGCCCGGTCCCGAGGTCGAACAGTTCGCCAACGCTCTCGACGATTGCCTGGCTCCTCACTTGCAGCCGAGAGAAAAGCGAGAACGGATACTACAACTTCCGCAAAAATACTACGAGAACGCGCTGCGACGACTCCAACGCGCACAACCGAACAATATTCGCAATGGCACACAGGACGATGTCGACATGGACGTAGATGACGTACCAAGCAACAGTGGCAGGCCTGCGTCGAGCGAGGAGATTAAGCAGCTGGAAAAGGAAATGCAGACGTGGGACCTTGTGCGCCGGCTATTGCCATTGCGATATTCAGCCGAAGATGCGTCCCCGACGCAGATAGCTTCCACCGGAGCTGGAGACTCATCAAAGGACCTTCTACGTAATTTCATACAGACCGACCCAACGGCGCGAGAACGCCGAGCTGTGATACAGTGGCTGCAGAGCAATGCAGCCGCTGGTCCAGATATCGATGAGCTGGCGCGCGAGTTGCAGCAGAACGCGGATCGAGGCGATATCATCGCCCATGGATGGCTCCACACACGTTCATCCATCAAGTTAAGGAAGAGCGTCACTGTCTGGCCCCATCTGCTAGACCGTCAATCACCTAACATTGCAGACACACATCACAATGCGGAGGGCGCACCGCTGGTGACGCAACTAGATCCTGATGCTCCAACGCGACAGGGTAGAAAGCTAGAACCCCAAGACGAATACTTCGAGCGCGCGATATGGTTGGGCTGCTTCGAGCATCTACGACGGGGCTCCAGCTTGGACGTGATTCGGGAATGGTGCCAGGAGCGGACAGAAATGTGGCGGGCGATTTCAACATCGGCTCTTCCTCTCTCGGCCGACGATCCGGAAGTGACTAAGGTGAACAACCCTGCATCGTTGGCACTTTGGCGACGAATGTGCTTCGGACTTGCTCGACATGGCGGATGTGACGACTACGAGCGAGCGGTATATGGTCTTTTGTCTGGCGACATTGCCAGCGTAGAAAAGATTGCCCTAACCTGGGACGACTTCTTATTCGCCAACTACAACGCTCTATTACGGACACAGCTCGACAACTTCATCTTAAATCAGCTTCCATCTGGCATAGCCTCAAATCTTACTCAGTCCTTCCCGTCCTTTGACGCAGTTCAATACCATGGGGACCCTGAAACCGTCGAAAGACGTCTCGTCCGCTCATTCGAAACGAATCAGCAGATCCGCGCCGAAGCTGTCGAGCCCAGCAAGGCGTTGCAGGCGTCGCTTATCTCGCACGACATCGAGCATCACTTGTACGAGCAGGGCCTGATTATGGCTTCGGGAGCTAGCGCACAGGATAAGCTACTATATGTACCCGAGTCAGCCGCCGTGGACGTCACCGAGGACAAGTTTTTCAGGGCCAACCAGCACCAAGGGCTTCGTGTCGTTGCTCACATCTACCTATTACTTACCGTGTTGGATAAGCTAATCGCTGGTGATGGATCATCGCTCAGTCGGTCATCACCTCCTGAATGGAGAAGAACGCAAGAGAACATCATCGCAGGTTATGCGAACTACTTGCGGCTGGCCCAGTTGCAGGAGCTGATCCCACTCTACTGCTCCGTTCTTGAGCCGTCTCGATGCTACGAGGTTCTGAGCTTCAACTTGATTTCGGAACGAGATCCAGAGCAGCGCCTTATCCAGCTCAAGCTCATCAAGAAGGCCGGCATCGACGTTCTAAAGTTCGTCAAGACCCAAGCCTGGCTCATGTATGATGACCTTGGCACGTCCAGAGATTCGTTCCCTGCCAAGGATGCATTCCGTATCATCGAGGCTGGACCGCCTACCTCTAGTCGTGGTAGGCTCATCAAGCCGGACTTCTTCGGCGATGAAGACGATGAGATTGAGCCAAGACATGAGAACTTGATTCGCTCGCTAGAATGGTTGCTACTCGTGGGCGAGACATGGCCCAACGTCTTTTCCGTCGGGACTAAGGTGTACAAGCTGTTCTTGAGTGAGTATTCTGGCATGTAGATGGATGGCCTGGATCAGGTGCTAACGTGTCTTAGAAAACCTGCATCTCAATGCTGCCCGACAGCTGATGAGGAGAGTACCATTTACCGACATTCTTCATGGCGTGACTGGGGATGAGGCGGAAGGTCAGTGGATCGACGATCCGGAGTTCTGGGCGCAGCAACTCGAGCGCAATGACATTCGAGATGTGTCCGCGGCGCAAGTAGTATCGGATGCCAGAAACTTCAGAGAGCTTGAAGGCTTGGTTCGGGCTTTGGACAGCCTGGAGACGATAGCGTCGCTTGCGGAGATTTCCACTGAGTAAGCAAAGACATCTCGCTCTGAACTAGCACAGCTCTAACACGAGACAGGGCTTCTACGAAGCGCGAATTCTGGAACAAGGCGGCCGATGAGATCAAGAACACCAAGGAGAGCATGCAACCGCTTCTCAACAGCTGGCTAATCATCGGCGCCGAGGGTAAGTATCGGTCCTCTACCACTTTTAAGACGCAGCTGCTAACACTACTACTACAGAGGGTGACGACGAACTCAAGGATATCCGTCAAGCTTACCTCCCCGAGACTGTCATGGCGTACATCAGTGCGCTGCACTTTGCAGGTACGGGCCTGTCGCGCGATAACCTGCTCGAGTGCATGGAGCTGGCGGCCGTCGTGGCAGAGCGCAACTCAGACATCGCGACGAGCTTCGTCAAAGCCGGTCGCATGCGCGAGCTGGTCGAGGCATTCGCGGCATGTAGCAAGGCGCTTGCCGTTGCCACGGGAGAGAAGAGGGCCGCTGGAGCGAGCAGCAAGAAGTTGAGGGAGATGGGATGGTCGAGGGAGCTCTGGTCGGTCAAGTCGTGAAAAGCAACGTCTCGAACCTCGGAGTGATCTACCCTGAAGCTAGATGCATTGGGCGTTGAGTAATGATACGGTTTCAGTAGATTGGATGGAAAATATAGGGGGTTGTTTATTAGATATTGAAGCAGAGGATGCTGATGCCCTTATGATAAACCAACCAAGATCGTTATCAATGGGTGTTGAATTCTCGATTGACTTACACTCAGTTCCTAAACCCGGAGTGTTAAAAAGGCAATTAGCTAGTAGGACTATGGACTAAAAGTGTCGATATATGTGAACATTTAATACGATAACTTGTCAACCAGCATTAAATCCAGATCCGTCCCTATAGGTTAGGTCGCTCCTGAGAGTTGCGGATGACGTGCCCCTCGATCGCCAAGCTCCCCACAACCAACTGCTTGCGACCCCCAACGTCCGAACTCTTACAGAACTTCACAAACTCGACACTCAACGGTTGTCCTGCTCCAAGAGCGCTATACGACCCAATGGCAAGCTTCACCCCCGATATGCCGGCGCAGACACCGCCTGTGCTCCCACCAAAGCCTGGCAGCCACGATCCCAGCCGTGTAGCAACACCAGCATCCGCCGCGGCGCCTCCGCTGCCCGATTCCGAACGAAGGCCTGGGAGTCGAATGCCTGGAGCTGTAGCGGCTGGCTTACCTGCGATACCCGATCCTGGCGATCAATGGCTACCCCGGATTCTACAGGATAAGTCGTAGGTTGCATCCGTGCTTTGTCCAGGCCTGATGCGCTGACGCTACGCAGGAAGCAAGATCTCGCCGACATCCTCGCTCAACCCGCCCTCCTCGATGCCCTGACGCACTCCCCCGCAACGATCCACCCATCACTCGAAGCCTCGCATAAAGCCCTCGACGCCGCGCTCGCCGAGAATGTGGAGCTCGCGTCGCAACTCACCGATCTCGAATCGCGCCTCTCCCATCAGCGCGCCAGCACGCAAGCTCAGCTGCTCGCCACGCAGACGCTCGAGCGGCAGTGGCGCCAGAAGCAGGCCGAAATGGATCACGCGCTGGCGCCGTTCTCTCCAGCGGCGCTGTATCAGCAGCTCGCGCAGGGATTGCAGGAGCAGGCTCTCGTGTGTGAGGCGATGGAGGAGAGCTTCCTGGAGGGAGATGGGGAGGGGGTTGTTTCTGAGAGGGATGTTGTGGATTGGGTGCGGAGGTATAGGGAGGCCAAGGGGCTGCATTATCTGAGGCAGGAGAGGAAGGAGAGGTGGGACGAAGGGAGGGTTGGAGGGTGGAGGTGATGTGTCTACAGTGTGCTGTCGCCGTATGGTTGTTGAGCGTTTTAAGAGATGATTGAATACCCCGGAAGTGTAACTGAGAGTGCATGTATTGTTAAGACTATGTAGATGAAGGTTTTGATACTTGGAAAGAAGGACATCTAGTAAGAACTCGAGAGACCACCGTTGATGCTGCAAACTTAACATGCCTCATGACTCCTGAACGGCATGATATCATCATACACGCAAAACCCCGACTATGCATAAAACCAGTGCCAAGAGGGCAGGGTCAAGGACGAGTAAAAACAAGAACAATGAATGACAAGATTCAGAATCATTGCGCCTCTAACCCCTAGTGATGAGACTCGCTAAATCCAGAACTCACCCCCGCCCCCCCGAAATCTATAGCGCACTGAAGGGACTCTTCTTCATGTCTGGACTGCGAGGGCTGAGCGGTAGAGCGAAGAGATCGTCCTCATCATGGGTGCTCATGCGGACGGGAGCTGAGGCAGCCTTCGAGAAGTCGTCCTGGACTGCGGCGTTGAGAGACATGGGAACAGCTGGTCCACGACTTGTCATGGCAGAGAAGGCTGAGAGAGCGACGTCGGTACCGAGAGGCGAAAGGCCCTGGGAGTGGCTGCCAGGAACAGTCATGTTGTTACCTGCCCGTGGTTAGCTTCTGAAGCAAGATGCAGGTTAAGCTGGGCGAGGCGAATGCGGGTTTACCTCCAACACCGGGTGCCAAGTCCGCCGGAGACGTAGCCAGCTTTAGACCCTTTAACTTTCCCCCTAACCTATTCGCGGCAGAAGTTCGACTCGTGAGTGGACTGGGCGAGGACTGTTTAGGATCGCGTAAGAACGTATCAAGGATCCATTGCTTCTCCGCCAACACCATCTCCAGCCCGACGCTCTCGGCATTGGCACGCATCTCAGCTGCCATCTCACGATCAAGCGCCGCCAGCCTCTGCCGCGCCCACATGGTGTGTAGCACCCCGCGCCTGCCAGCGTCGGCGTCTAAGCCGGGAGGAAAGATGGCGGGGAGCGGCTTGAGTATCAGGCGGCCAGCATGGCTATACGGCGGTGTTACGGCAACAGTAGCAGGGACGGGGGCATCAGGGGGGAGAAGGAAGAAGATGCGACGGCGACGTTCCTTTCTCGAATCGGCAGTGCCGTCGGCGTCGTGGTCTGAGGCCGGGAGAACGGTGGATTTGCCCGGCCAGGAGACTTCCCAGGTAAGGGAGGCCGGAGCGGCAGCGGAGTGGGGGGCCGGAGCGGAGACGGGGTAAGATCCGGGGAATTGGGGTGCATGCACGGAAGGTGCGGGGGCAGGTGCGGAGGAGGAGGAAGAGGCAGCACTCAGGGCGTCGGGATACCACTCAACCATGAGAATCTTGGTACCGGCATCGCTGAACTCGAACCTAGCACGGTGGACGCTGGCGGCGTCGATAGGAGACTCCTCGGCGGCTGAGACTGAGGCTGGCTTTGACCCTAACTTTGACCCTAACTTTGACTCTGAATCTGACTCCGACTCTGGTTCTGGCTGTGGCAGCGGCTCAATCTGTGACGGAGCTCGTGACTGCGATCCTGGCGGTAGGGCCGCAGCAGCTGGCCGAGAAGCGCCCGAGGCCGGATCCACGTCCATGCCAGTGCCTGGCCGTGTCTCTAAAAGGGTGTTTGAGCCCAAGCGGCGGATCTAATAAATTAAGGCTAAGACGTATGTACTGTGCGTGTACTGCGTAATCGTGTGGAGGACGATGGTGATGATGGCGATGGATGGATGGATGAAATGACACAAGAGACGGACACGAGGTGGGCACGGGAGGAGATACGCCGGGCGACCTGGGTGTGCTGCGAGGGTGAAGGTGAGGGTGAGGGTGAGGGTGAGGGTGAGTGAGGTCACAGTATGCGCGGAAAAGAACGAGTCGTGCCGGTGGTCGGGGGTGGGAGATATCGAAAAGAATGAGCTGAAGGGGGGAGGGGTTTAGAAGGAAATGACCGAATGGGGTGACTTTGAAGTTGTCGATGCAGATCTGGTGGTACTACTCTAGATAAGTTGTAACCTCTGCTCTGCGCTGCTCCTGTTTGGCGGATATCCCAGTCCCTCCTCTGCTTCGTTCTTTTCTTCCTGATTCTCTGCTTCTCTGCATCTCTGCTCTATGTCCGTCGGGTCTGGTGCGCTTCTTCTTTGCTCTTCTACCGGGGGCACTCTCTGGAACGATCCCTTCTGCCTCCTGCCTTCTGTTTCTGAATTCTGAATCTAGAGCGAGCAGCGAGGGGCCCCGGGAACTTGTCCGTATGGGGGTGGAGTAGTCTGTTGTCTGGCGCAATCCGGAGACTCTGGAGTTTGTCTTCTCGGGCCGTCTCGTTGCAGGCCCCCCCTCGTACAGTACAGTAAGTGCAGTACTATTGTACGTTTGACGCGTGGGACTGAGGAGCCGAACAGGTTGGAAAGGGTTTACTGCATTGTACAGTACGTGTGTACTGTAGGGATGATCTATTCCCCAGAATATGGAGAAAGATTGTGTAATGAGCCCGAGAAGTTTGAAATTCTGGAGTCTCACGAGGTTAGTGTTGATCTGTGGAGGGGCTGTCCGCGTACAGCGACAGCAGCAGCAGCAGTCCAGTACGTGGTCGGAGTCGAAGTGAGGGTGGGGACGAGGGCGAATGTGAACGTGATGGTCAGTCGGAGGAGTTGGTCGTAGTGAGCGAGCGTGTGAGCTGTCTTAGTGGGTAGAGGGGAAGCTGCGAGCGACCGTGAGTACTTCCTTTTTGTCTTGTCTGTTGGTGCAGTACGTTACAGGAGGAGGAAGGATACCTGCAGCGGTGTACGTACTGCAGTTGCCGCTACGAATCATTACCGGTAGAGAGAGCGGGTTTTCGGACAAGGCTGTGTGTGATCCGTCGCCGAGCAGGTTACCGTTAAGAGGACGCGTAGTTCCGGGATGGTTCTGTTGAATTCAATCATCAGATTCGAGACGGTACTCTTGTGTGTACTCTGTACATATACCATGTCATGCTAAGCTTGGCCTACGATGACGATTTCCTCTGAATCAATTGTCTTGCCCGACTGACCAACCGGTGAATTCAGCCGTGCAGAACAACTGCCGATGTGCCAAACTCGGATGCGATGCTAGAATAGAAGGAATAGTGAATGGCCCAATCACTTTTCAGATCAATCACATTTCAACTACATACTACGGTATAGTACAATCCCTCGATTCTGTGCCTTGATGTTATCAGTCTACTCTAGCCTAGCGTAGATAGTGTGCGGTTCGAGAGAGGACGTGGCTGAGATGAGATGCAATGCGACCGCGGGACTGTCGAGTGATGAGGAGAGGACAGCTTACTGCAGAATTTAACTTATTACGGAGTAATGGATCTGTACCGTACAGCGTCTCATCGGTGCATAATGCGATGGCATTTTGATGCAGTCATAGTCATGGTCCCCGGGTAAATCCTGAGCGGGCACGCGGGACAAAGCGGGTTCGGTCGGGGAGGGGGGTGCTTCGAGATACGCAATTCGGAAATGGTCGGTGGATCGGTCGATTCTTCTCTTCTAGTCTAGGACAGAGAAGGAAGAGAAGAAGGGGAAGGGGAGATGTTGAAGAGAGGTCCCATAAAACTCCATAATGGGGGAGGGGGAGGGACATGGAGACGATGGAGAAGGCAACAAGCAACTGGAGACTGGGCAAACTGGGGGAGCTACGTAATACTGCCCAAGTCGTCTGTGCTGCTCCGATTCCTTCTCGTGACTTACATAACTCACACGTGACGAGAAGTTGGAAAAGTTGGAAGTGGGAATTTGCGATAGGAGAGACAGACCGTGTTAGTTCATCAGCTGTTTGCTAGACTCGCATGCTTTTCCCATTGCAGCTCTGGACTTTTTTGGTTTTATTTTCATCTTTCAGTTACACGCACGGGTAGTAAATCTAGACTGGTTTGTCATTGGCGGCTGAGGATCTGTTCAGGAGTCAGATGTTTTATGCGTACAACGAACAAGTCGCCTCAGTCGGCCTCGTCCGCTCACCTTCTTACACACGACTTGCACCGGACTTACTCTAGACAGCAACCTCACCTACGGTACTAACTAGACTTCAGCGGCGCCCTCCTTCTTTCATACGTCTGCGTACCAATCAGAAAAGTAGAATTTCGGATCGGCGTTGATGGGGACATGGAACTTTCTCTGCCTGTGGTGGATAGAGCCTGGCTGGTCTTGCGCCCAACCCACCGGAGAAGGGCCGAATGGTTCTAAAGCTACGCCGCGGTGTGAGACGCTGACGCTCGACACCAGAATTCAAAGACGGGACGTGTTTCTTCTATTGCAATGTCAGAGTTGTCCTATCATCAGGACTTGGTCTTCGTAAAAAGCGGCAAGATACTGCAGTCAATTGTATCGAAGAGATTCAAAATGCATAGAAAGCATGTGGAGCTCACCACAAAAACGGTATTCAGCTTGGAAATTTCAATTGAAATATGCGTGCCTACGAAAATTGACCAACCGAGCGAGGGCTTGGTTCAGAGGCTTAATTATACGCCGCGATTGGCTACCATACTAAGAGGCAACACGGCCTCTTCAGTGAAGATCTCGGGCGACGATGCTGCTTGTCTAGCGTTTAGTCCTCTGAACCAAACCCTCGGTCGGTCATCGAGAGAACGAGTCAGCTAGGCCAGAGGGTATGACGTACAGTTTCCCCGACTCATCGAAACGAACCGTCATGTAGATTGCCCTTATTATGCCTACATCGCGTGTTAGAAAAGAAAAGAAAAACCTGATACAAAGAAACAGAGACTAGTAAAGCTTCAGAACATGGACATGGCACCGTCATCCTTGTTGGGCGCCGTCTCGTCAGTCAAGTCTCATGAGCATCTGAAAGACTTCCTACTGTGACTGACTTACAGTACAGTACAGTACAGTACAGTACAGAATGAAGGGAGTGTCGTCCGTCCCCGTGCCCGCTGGCCCACCTCAAGACCCAGTCCCCGTGCCACCCCAACCCCATATTCTCTCCCCATCTTTTAATTCTAGAGCTTTCACTCGGCCGGTTAAAGATTTGAGCGCACTTGCTCACATGAGGAAGCCCCGCCTGAGGAGGAACAAACTTCACAGCGTAGGAGACCCCGTACTGACTCGGGGTCTTCCTGTCTTTGGGGGTCTTCCCCCGGCGTGAGCATCCAGCGCATCTTAGGCCGTTCATACGCTCGCACATACAGTACTGTACAGTACGTTCCCGTGGGTTATTTCACGGAATGATTTGTTTACGTGACCTTTGCAATCATGTGTGGAAGAGAATGCGTGTCGTCCCTTTGCACTTAATTTCGTAAGTTGTTAGTAAAGAAAATCGGGGGAACGCTGCCTTGTTGCTCAAACGAAAATCTAACGGCTAACCGCTTCTTGGCTTTGATCTTTATTACCGGATACGTACGTTGCACCGCTCATCTTACGGCCGTAATCCGGAAATCGTGCCAGGTTTTTTTCTTCCTTCCCCCCATCAGTTAATGCCAGACGTTCGCAGATCTGCTCTCTACGTGGAACTTTCATCGTCGGCCTCATCTCGCACCCACGCCGGTTCTTTGAACTCTGAAGCTTCGAGGGGAGGAGCCCCTACTGAGTAAAGCCGAGAAGGCGACAGAGTGAGTAGAGAGAGAAGTCGTCATGGCACAAGGCTACTGTAGATACCTAACTTAGATCCCTTCGACTGCCGGAAGGCTCCTCTAAAGTCACGACATGGGTCAGTAGCCAATTAAAATCCGTGAGATGAAAGGTACATACAACTCCACCTATCTTAGCCCGTGATAGAGGTACCAGCAATCTGGAAAGCTACATATCGCTACATTACACTGTCGACAACCCATTTTCGTCTGTTTACCCCTGAAAATGCCATTGCCGCTGACTTCCTGCAAAGCGTGCCTTTTTCGGGACCTTGTTATCCCTATTCTATGATCCTCAGAAATAAAGGAATTATCATCATATATATTAATAGCTTGAACTTGCTGAGAGACCGGAGGAGTATTCATTTTGCTTGTTGGAATCTTATATATGGTGTTTTACTAGTAAATTATTCATGAAGTTATGTAGGTTCCCCTCATGTACTCCCCCTCAGATGATGCCATGTGGGTCCCGTGACTTTAGAGGAGCCTTACGGCAGTCGAAGGGATAGTTGCCTTGCATTGCGTATCATTGATAACAAACCTCAACACTCTCGGCTAAATAGCGAACCCTTCAACCGGGGAGAGAATGTCCGAGCTGTTATTGCGGTCGACTAGACTAGACCAGACTAACAGATAAGGTCAAAAACCTTGAAAGCACAGGACAGCACGACGTTCTCCGTGTGGCTTGCCTGTGCTTTCCTATCGAATGGTGGGCGTTTGGGAGCACGCTTTATTAATGTTAACGGAGTAGGGCCGGCGAATTGGGCCGAGACGAGGAATGATGGAGGGGGAGACGGGAAGATAGAACACAGTGCAGCTCAGATGCACTGTGCGGCAGTTCACGCTGATAATCAGCAGTGGTTCACTGCTTGAATTGACTTACTTGTTGCTGCTGCTAACCTGTTCGGTATGTCGCAGCTTCGATATTCGTAAATGGCGTCTGCGAAGTTCTCCAGAGTGTCAAGATAGCCCGTGCTTGCTTGAAGTTGAGTTTCATTTGCTTAGCAGTGTTTTTTTGCAGATTCTTGCAAGTGATGTCGTGTTATTTATCGTATTAATCAACTGAGGTGACCAACAAGTTAGTCGACGACACACCACCTACGAATTACACACGACGCAACGTCCAGCATCTCATACTCTCAATTTCTTTTTTTTTTTTTGATTCGGGTTTTTTTAAGCCTACGGAATGTCCAATGTCTCTTGTTGTTGCTCTCCACAGTTACGCCGGCCAAACCGCCGCCCAGGCGAGTCCAGCGCGCTGACGCTCGTCCTGCCTGCCCGCGCCCGCGGCCACGCCACGCCACGCCTCGTCCTTGTCGGTCGGCCCGGTCCTGAGACCCGTTCTGGGATCGGCCACGATGGCCATCATCAGCGCTAAATCATTAGCAGGTGCTGTACAGTACAGTACGGTAGACTCCCGGATTCAAAAAGGCCTGATAGGGTTTTCGCTTTTGGGTCATCTTCGGCGTCATGAGAAAGCATTTGACTCACGTATGATATCTGCCGTTGCTGCCTTTGTTCTCCTTCAATTTGGGCCGATTGTTCGTTGATTATGCTTATTGACTCGCTAATCGTCTTCACATGGGATTTGCTGATCCTGATAACGCAGCGGCTGGGCGATAAGTCGGCATGTGCAATTGCTTGAACAAACTCATGGCGGCCATTTCCATGTTCTTCATTCGTAGTCTCACCATTTTTGCGCTGGATGACTTCACTTACAAGAAAGTAAACAGCCAACGCGCTCTTTTTGAGCTGACCTCCGGTCGTTTTCGTAGAGCTGTGAGCAATTCAGTTTTAAACATCGCTGCTCTCCACTGCCCCATCCCATTTTGCCCCGAGATACAGCCCCAAACCCCGCGGGGATCCACTGTCTACGGTTTGCCAGTGCTAAAGCCCCCGAAGAAAGACCCTTGGCCCGCGTCTCGAATACAACGAACCTGCACGAGTGAGTGACTTTCCCCTCTGGCCTAACGCGTGGCTGACTGTAGGTACCCTTCAAGTTCATCCCTCGACTGATCAGCCCCTTGCAACCACTCCCCAGATCCACTCAGCTTAACTAACCAAGACGCACACCCTGGAAGTGCACCCCCTCCCCTTCCTTCCTACCCAAGACACTGGAGCGGATAGCGCTTCGTACCTGCCATCCCTGTGATGGTCCAGTCCTCGTTTGCCCTCTCGCCTTGGCTTGTACTTGCTTTCCCCCATCCTCAAACTTGCCCCTTCCCCCCAAACTTCATCCCGCACCACTTGACTTCAAGTTCTAGCTCGAAACACCACCGCTTCGATTTTCACGATTTTCCCTCTCACGATACCCTCTGCCACCTCGACGTTGCTTGTTCTTCTCCGTCGTCACCCATCTTAGAGTCTCGATCTGCGACCTAGGCTCCCTGATCCCAGCCATCTTTGTCGCCCCATCGTCCGCTTGCGATATTCGACGAAGCATCGCTGTTAGCGCCCTCTCGATCCCTCGTCCTCGACGACCCTTCGCCTCTTTTCCTCCTTCTCATCATGTTGAGCCGATATACGAACCGAATATCGCAGTAAGGACGGACCTTCACTGCCATTCGAGGCTGGTCGACAAGTCTATCTCCTCGCGCTTGTCGTCGACCGCATCTTCTCCCCGCTCGCTACCACTTTCGTCCGCTCGCTCCCATCCTGTTGCCCACCATGGCGAACACCACACGACATATGGCGATGGATCCGCCTCAGGTTACCGAGTTCGCTTCAGAACGGTACTTTGACAAGCTGCACCAGCGCCAGCAGCAGCAGCAGCAGCAGCAACAATACTTTCAACACGAATCCTATGAGCCGTCAGCCTCTGCTCCACCCCCACGATTCAACCTTCCTCTACGCGGAGCCGATGTCGACTTCATCAAACATTCCGATTCCAAACGGGATAAAGGCCGCTTCTTCTCTATCCGACAAAAGGTCTCTCTACTTCACTCTAAATCCTCACACGCCGAACCTGCAGTTCAACCACGCCCATCCGTTGAATCCACCCGAAAGAGGTAACCATGCCTACACCTTATTCTCTCACCTCATGCCTTCTAACTTACACTTAAATCTAGTGTACCACTTGGTCAACTCTTCATCGCTCTACCCAACGAGTTACAGATTCAAGTCATCTCCCATCTGCCCCTAAGCGACGTCCTAAACCTCCGGCTCACCTCCAAACCGTTCCATACTATAATCACACTTAATGAGCAGCCTATCACTCGACACCTCCTCGACCAAGAAGTCCCCGACTACGCCCGCCGACTTTATCCTATTACCAGCCCTGGTGAACTGAATCTCAATTACATCTGTGGACTATGGCATCGCCTACACGTTGCCGCCAAGCTCGCTATCCTGATGTGCGAATGGATCACAAAGGACATCTTTCTGCGCCAGACAGAATCACAGCGAATAGCCTTTACACCACAAAACGAACGCATGCGCCGACGATTAACACCGCTGCTCTTCACCATATTTCATTTTTTCGAGACATGTCGAAAGTTACAGCTACAACATCTGGCCGAAAACGGAGGCAAGCCTTTTCCTCGCGACCCCTTTGCTCCCAACCCCATCGAAGCCGAGGTGATGAAGATGTACGACGATCAAACTCTATTACGAGTTCATGAGGTGTTCCCTCTTGTTATCTCGTCGTTTTGCCGACGCTTACGACCCCCGACATATGTGGGTCGGGTTGAACGCTCTCTCCGTGGTTACCTTCGTGAGAAGCCCTCCGATGAAGTTTATGCCGCCATTATCTGTATCGGCGGACTACGACAAATGGAGAGGTTGTGGGAAATCAAAGGATACAATCCCCGACTGAGCGCCGTGGATGTCTGGTATAATGGCTTAACGAAGGATCGGTCAATGCCCGAATCTTCGTCAAGCAAGAGGCGAGGTCTCATGAGCTTTGGGCGCAAGAAATCTACTTGTGGCGAGGCCGTTCGAATGCCGAACGAAGGTCTCAGCAGAGTCAAGAGCTCAGGGTCATATGACGGTGCAGACTTTGGCAGCCTGCTTAGCTCAAGCTTATCTTCGGGACCTCCCATGTGCACTCCCAACCATCATCAGGCTGAAGCTATCCTTGGCGACCTACCTGTTCTCCAAAACATCTGGCTCAAGACTGCTGAAACGGTAATCTTTGAGCGCAGGGTAGTGGAACGTCCACAGGATATCAAGCGTAACCAGCAAGTCATGCTTGACCTTATCCGCGAAGATGGCCCCGGGGAAGCAGACGACGAGTGGTGGTACGGCCGTGGCATACCCGAATCCGTACGCCCTCCTGCTGGTGTCATCAACGATGATTTGGAATAAAGCGTCTTTCCTTGTCCTTTTTACACTTCTTCACATTATTCCCTCTGCTGCCTGCTTTTCCTTTGTCTTTTTACGGCCTTACATTACAGCGCCTAGTGCCAAGCTGATGGCAACTACCAGCCTTTTCCTTTTAGTCTCATACGGGTGCGCGGGTCTCAAGGAGGGTCACTAAGCATTTACACGGGCGTTTGGGTGATTGACGGGAGAATTGGACTATAGCGGGACCTGAAGCGCGCACCGGAATTGGGAGTACCGGGCAGATCTATGCGGGGGCTCGATTTACTTTCGTCTTACCTTACTTTCACCCTTATCTGGTCATTTGGGAAAAGCAATCCTTGGATACTGGAAGGGGTGTTTCTGAAGAAGCGACAGTTGTGGCTTTGCATGAGTGGGTTTCCTGGCTGGTGACGGATAGAAGAAAGCCTTTCAGACGGATTGTCTCCTACTTGTTCGCGTATAACTTGATCTTACTTCGTCATTCTTATGTATTCGATACCTGAGCTAACGAAGAGCATGAAGCTGGCGTTTAATTGAAAGACATTCATATCATTTTTGATCGCTCCTTTACCTCAACTTCGAGTCGCTAAGATCTCTGTGGTGGGACCGCTAGTAGGAAACTTGTGTGCCTTTTTGTTCAATAGTCCTCATTCCGCTTCGCTGTACTGTAGTTCAAATTGTAAGGTATTGTCATCACCCCGTGACTAACCCCAAAATCGCCTTCCTGTCCATTTATGTCAGCTTCGTAACCATCACCAAGTTGCGCCTCCAATCTCCTCGAATGCATCATCTGCCCCATGACAAACGCCTTGTTTTCCCAAGAACTATTTCTTCATTCCAACGATAAAAAGAGAGGAGAGGAAAAGTAAGTGGTGTAAAGGCTATTAGACGATACTGCGTCAAGTTTCGCCCTCCTGGTGGCTGATAGACTGGTAAAGTTGATCCCGCATTTTAGTCTTCAGCTATTGCAGCTTCGAGGTTAGGATGTGCTTGAGATCCATTCGCGGCTCCCTGAGTGGCAGCAGCTCCGGATGTTGGGGTCTCGCCAGTCGTGGAGTATATCACGTTGGCAGAGTTTTGCTACCCAACCTCTTGGTTTTTGTTGCTGCGATAGTCACACTGGCTTCTGGGGTCCGAGTTGCTGCACTTGCTGCGGTGACTGAGCGTCAACTCTCGAAAATGCACTTTTCTGGGGTTGGGGGGTAACATTGGAAGTAGTCGTGGTGCCTCGACCAAGGGAGCGTTCCATGAATAATACTTGTTCGCCTTGTTTAGCCATCTGAGTCTGCCATTGCTGCTGTCGTTGGTGAGATAGGCCTTCCTGATGGCCAGGGTAAGCACGCTGAATATGGGAAAGGTTCAACGGAGTGTCAGGCGTCGACACTTTCTGTATTTGCGGTGGGACATGTCGCTGCTGTTCCATGCTCAGTGACTGCGATGATGGGTGTTGGTGCTGAGCATGGTTATTCGACTCGGGATTAATCCCTTGTGATAACTGCCTAGCATCTATGGAGCTTTGGTTGCCACCAAAGTTGCGACTCTGAGACTGGTTGCTGAGGCCATTCAATGTTGGCCGGGCTTGTTCAGTCACCCCAGAGGTCTGCGCTCTTGTTAAACTCCCATCCGTACGTGTCGGCAGATTACTGTCCAGGTAGGGGTTCTGCGGAGATTCTGGCAAAAGTGGCCAGCGTTTTGTCTCCTGGGTCTCCTTAGATGCTTGCTGGGGCCTGGCCGTCTCAGTGGGCCTTAGGAGGCTATTTCTATCAGCTCCCGATGATCCATTCCATTCAGAAGGCTGGTTCACTGTCTTCCCATAATTTGTGCTAAATGCTGGGCCATTTCTCTGGATCTCTCGTTGAGTCGGTGCAATCGCGGAGAATGTGTGATTTCCGCTCAACGACCATCTACTCTCCTGCATGGATGCAGCCTGACGAGTGTCGCCGTTTTGAGAAGCCAGGGGTGGACCAATCGACAGATTTGAGGTACTTTGAGGGGCCACAATTGTTTTCAAGTAAAGGGGAGACTCCATAAATGATTGGGAAGCTGCGTTATCAACATCTTGTCCGAGGGCGGCTCCTTCTTGGGGCTTGGGTCGATTTTTGGAACCCCTGGGCCGCCCGCGCTTCTTTGGTCCAGGGGTAACGATTGTTGAGCCATCGCCGCCGGGCTGCTGGGCGTGTGCTGGCATTCCCGAGCTAATGCTGATGTCGGCTTCGCGCTGATTCTCATTGCTTCCTGCACTGAGTGAAGACGGCCGTCCATGTTGTGCATCTCCAGATTCCATCCGAGCTGGTCTCTCTGCGGCTGCATCGTTCGTGATAGCTTCGTCTCTGCTAGCAATAGCCTTTTGTGCAATTTTCCAATGCATCACATGCCGATTTTGTGTCCTGCTTCCCGGTGGCCTGCCACGCTTTTTCCTAGGCGTGCCCTTAGCAGTTAGCATAGGGTCATTTGCTGGTGGCTTAGTCAGTTCGGTATCAGAATGCAACCGAGGTGCCGCAGAAGATTGAATGGCAGGCTGGGCAGGTGCAGCAGAAGGATTGAAATCTGGAGGTGGAAATATCTCAGCTATCCATCCAATAAAAAGGTTTCCAGGACCGTTCAGGGTTGCACTGCGAGGAAATGCGCCGTCAGCAGCAGGGGGCGCGCCTGGGATTCCACCAAAATAAGCCAACGCCTTGCAAAGCTGATCAGTGACCACCACGGGGTTTAAGCTGCGTAAGAGAGTGAGGAGTCTGGCTTGCTCATATTTCGTTTCTCTGGGCATGAGACCAAGCTGAACCGATGCCGTCTGCGGAGGAGTAGGAGGTGGTGGAGGCGGATGGGATGCATTAGGGGCTGTAGGGGGAGGAGGAGCGGGCCGAAGAACAGGGTGTGTTCGAGGCGAGTGCGTCGATTCAGGCGTATTCAAATTCCGAGCTGGTAGCGAAGGTCCTGGGCGAGGGGAAGGGATGGGCTGCGTTCCAGCTTCTCCTGGGAGCCACGACGACATCCGGATGCGTTTCAAAGGTCGATATCCATCTTGATTGGCAAGTCGCGCGACAGCCGCGGTACCTTCACTAGTGCGTTTGGCAGCTTCATGCCGTTCAAACGTCTCCGGACGACCAATGTCAATCTGCATAACCCTAAAATTGCCGCTGCCCGCGCTGGTCTTGCCCTGGAGCTTGCTTGGTACTGGGTTCTTCACGCGACCATCTTGTAGGACAGCTCTAGACTGAGGGCTGTAGTGTGTTATCCGCAACGGCGCTTGTCCGTTGGCTGTGCTGTGCTCTGCTGCCGAGTTGTGAGAAAAATGTCACATCGTAGATAGGTTCCAGATTTCCTCGACATTTACCTTGGTCTTCGCTGTCGCTAGGCAGTATTTTTGAACTTGTCGCGCTATCTGCAGGTATCATGGTTGCACTCGGCGCACTCTCAACCGGTGCTCGACTGGCTGTGGATTTCGCAGTCGCCGTACTGGGCCCGTGTTCCATAGGTGCATCCTCAGCCGGCACGCTTTCGGCAGATGCTAGTTGGGATGAGTCGCCAGTAGAGGTTGAGTCTCGACCAGGCTCAGCTCTAGGTGGCATTTCTATCGTATCGCGGGCCTCCTCGTCTGGCGTAGGCAAAGGCGCCGCGCCGAGTTTCGTACTGGGTTCGACAGGCTGCCCAGGAGGCTGTAGATCTCTCAGGCTTGTCGCATCGGCTATTTATACGGCTAGATGTTAGCCTGCGGATTGGAGATGTTTACTTTAGGTTGTTCCACGTACTTGCAGTCGAAGCCATCGCGTGGGGAAGTAAACTCAGGGTCCCGTCAGCTAGACGGGCCCTACACGCCCCAGGTGCGGGCAAATGCAAATTGCTATGTCTGCCAGGAATATGGTTGATGGATGCGATTTCAATACCGCCTTGAGCCGGTTGCTGGAACGTTGTTTTTTGCAGTGTGCGTGGAAACTCGCATTGTCGGTCGCGATGTGCCGTGTCAGTGTAAAGTAAAAGCGGCAAGAGGGACCCTCCGTGTGACAAGCCGCTAATAAAGTGCAACAGCACGCGCAGGCTGGAGTTGCAGAGAAGAGCACCGGGGTTCGAAAACGAGTGCCATCTATTGGCTAATTTTGCCTATATTAAGCTGTCTCGCTTTCAGACCCCACTAGTCTAGATAGGTCGCGACAATCTTCTATTCCAGTGACCAGGACGGTGCATCGGTGTGTCAAAAACTGTTGCGATACGTGCTTAACATAAACGTTATGTCACTATTGAACAGGGAGCTTCGTTAAGCGAATAATACACTTATTGAGGCTCGAGCTCATGAGCCACAGCTAAGCCACATACAGACCCCCACTCGGCCCAGCCACTGCCCCTACTACGTACTGCGTACTACCCATGCAGGTGAAGCTCCAATGTGGCTCATCATCCGGTCGAGTTCCTAAGCCCGAGCTCAAGCATCAACGACTCCATCTCCTGGGTATCAACTCCTATTCGATGCGGCCTTGATCTCGAAATTCGCCCGAATCTGAACGTACCCGGAACTTGTGCTAGCGTTGCTTCTTTGCCATCCTGATCAAAAGCCGCCGCGATCCTCGTCCCTCAGCCGCTCCCCATTCGTTGTCCATAAGCTCGCAACAGCACCATGTCGACCAAGTATGCGGTGGTTTCTCTGCCGCTCGGCGCCTTCGACTCCAACGATAAGGGTGATGCCGTCTCATCCCTGAGCGCTACCATCTCTCCCGATAATGGCTCTGTTGTTCCCTTCAACGTTCCTGACTTCAAGATCGGAACCCTCGATGCTCTGGTTCAGCAGGCAGACGACCTAGCTAAGCTCGAGTCCTCGTGCGAGGGTGTCGTCGCCAAGGTTGCCGAATCGCTGCGAACGGTGCTAGATGGTGACGACGATCGCATCGCACAGTACAAGATGGTCAACGACAGTACGTTAAGCAAGGCGTGTCTGAGGACCGGTCGTCGCTGACAGCCTCACCAGAACCGACCGACCAGTACCTAAGCAACTTCAGCTGGAACAAGATCCGATACCGAGCCGACAAGTCCCTCGGCGAGCTCGTTGACACTCTGCAGAAGGCACGCTACTCTTTCTGACCTCGACCTAACCTGAGCCGCCACTGACATTTAGTTGTAGGAGCTTGTTACCGTGGATAATGACGTCAAAACCAAGTTCAACCAGTACAACACTGTCAAGACGAACCTAGCTGCGCTCCAGCGTCGCCAGACGTAAGTTTGAGTGGTGACACTACGTGCGGCAATGACTGACATGCTGCTTCCAGTGGTAACCTCGCCACCAAGTCTCTCACCCCAATCGTCGACCCCTCTCTCCTTGTCTCGGATTCGGAATACCTCGAGACTCATCTGATCGCCGTGCCAAGCAACTCGAAGAAGGACTTCCTCAAGAGCTACGAGACACTTGCACCTATGGTCGTCCCTCGCTCGTCCATCCAAGTCGCGCAGGATGAGGAGTTTGTCCTTTTCGCCGTCTCCACCTTCAAGAAGCATAGCGCCGAGTTCCTGCAAAAGTGTAGAGAGCAGAAGTGGACGCCACGCCAGTACAAGCATGTCGAGGGTGGCAGGGAGGAAGAGAAGAAGGAGCTGGACCGAGTCACCAATGAGGAGCGCAAGGTCTGCGGAGAGGCTCTACGAATGGGTCGGACGGGATGGAGCGAGAGCGTCATGGTATGGGTTCACGTCGTCACGCTGAGGGTATTCGTCGAGGCAGTGCTCCGTTATGGCCTTCCTCTCGACTACGTTACAGCCCTGGTCAAGGTCGGTTCTGTCCAAACCCCCGCTTCTCTCATTGGTTCTTCTTGGTTTGGAAAAGTGACATGACACTGACCTCGAGCAGACGACATCTAAGCTGTCGCCCAAGGTTAAGGCAGCGTTGGACTCAAACTACTCATACCTAGGAGGCAACGCTTTCGGAAGGGATAAGCGAGGTAAGATCACCAAGGATGATGCTGCGCTAAGCTCAGAAATGGCGGCGGCGGGACTGCCAACCGGCGAAGGAAACGAGTACACGGCATATGTTTACTACGAACTTCAATTTCCTTGAAAGAAGAGCGGAGCAATCGGCCAGGAGATAGAGAGGAAGTAGCGCAAATACGGGACGCATGCATTCTCCCTCACCCGTGCCCATGACCCATATTCTGAGAATTGCAATGACAGTAATGATGCATGTGTTTGGAATTCTCAATTCGCTATTTATTCTTCCGAGATGCATGCGCTCTACGCAGACTTGGCCAGGTAGCCCTTCTCAGTGAGCCAGTTGACAATCTGAGCAACACACTCCTCGACAGTGTTCTCATGCGTCTTGATGGTGATCTCGGGGTTCTTGGGCTCCTCGTAGGGAGCAGAGATTCCGGTAAATTCCTTGATCTCACCAGCGCGCGCCTTCTTGTAAAGACCCTTGGGATCGCGCTGCTCAGCGACCTCGAGGGGCACGTCGACGTAGACCTCGACGAAGGGGATAGGTTCGTCGCCAGACTGTCCAGACTGAGCGTGCAGCTCGCGGGCAACCTCACGGTCAGCCCGGTAGGGGGAGATGAAGGAGGTGATGGCAATGGTAGCGGAGTCGGCGAAGAGCTTAGCGACCTCCGAGATGCGGCGGATGTTCTCGTTGCGATCAGCCTCGGAGAAGCCAAGATCCTTGTTCAGGCCGAAGCGGACGTTGTCGCCGTCGAGGCGGTAGGCGGCGGCGCCGAGGTGGAGGAGGTGCTGCTCGAGAGCGGTAGCCACGGTGGACTTGCCCGAAGCGGAGAGGCCGGTGAGCCAGATGGTGAGGCCGCGCTGCTTGCGGAGGGTGTTGCGCTCGGCGCGCGAGAGCGAAGGGTGCCAGGTGATGTTGCTGTCGTTTCACAGTAGCGGTTAGTTTGAGGCTTCTCGCGATGTTGATGTTGGCTTGTGAGGGGCAGGGAAGTGGGATGGGATGGCGGGGTAGTTTGGAGGGGGGGATTATGGCACAGAAATGGCAAATGAAGATATATATGTTCTTCTTTTTTCTCCTTTTCTTCTTTTTGGATTGCTTATTCAGAACACTTACGTAGCCATTTTGAAAGAAGTGCTTATGGGAAGAGGAGTGAGAAAAGGATCAAGAAGAGTAGTAGTTTCAAATGGAGGTGTGAGTTGAATGACGGAGGAAGAGATTGTCCTATTGCTTTTTTTTTTCTAGTGTGGACGGAACGCTGTTGTTACATGGAGAAATGACGCAGCCTCGTCAACCAAGTCTGAGCCTGTCCCATTTACCTCGCTACAGTTTGAGTTCCCAACAACGACAACGCGCGGACTACCAATCAACGCTGTTCGGTGCTAAAACATTCGTTGCGTGCCGAGCGGCAGAAGGAGGAGGAGGAGAAGGAGGAGGAGGAGGCATGATGGATGGACCCTCAGGATGGCGTCTTCGATGGCGTGCATTGTACAAGGTAGAGGGTCAAACCAGTTCTGCATCTGCTCATGGGTACTTGCTTGGTGCTGCGACTGTACGCTCCGATGCTTGTACACATCATGCGCTCCGCAACACCGTAATCGGGCCTTACTTTTCAAGCGTCTTGCGACCCCCGACGCCGGAAGTCGGCCCCGCAATGTCCGCTCCCGTCGCTCTTCCGAGTCCCGTCTTGTTACCATGATCACCGCCGACTAAGTTAGTAATTCCGTTTAGAGAGAGTCAAGAATGTGGCTTCCGTCATAACAACATGTCCTCTATATTCAATTACTTGCCAGTGTCTCTACTATGTGTTGCCTCAATCTACTATCTAATATCTAGGATTATGCCGTCTTCTATCGCACTCCAAACATCATCTTTGGCTTCATCATATTGCTTTAGTCGTTTAGTCGTCTAGTTGATTCGCGGCATCATCTAAGCGTCTCTCGTCAGTCTATATTATACACGCACATGACTCGGATCAAACACATATCCGTTCAGAGTACTTACCGCTGCATATTTGGGCGAGATGAATAATCCCTCTGCCTCTGCCAGAATCGTGGGCTTCTCACCCGGATCTGCCAACAGCTCAATGTGCCCCTTGACCCACGCCTTGCGCCCCTCGACCTTTTGCGTCGTCGCCCGTAATACCAGATAGGCTCGTGCAGGGGTCGGTTTCCGGTAGTTGATGTTCAGATTCGCCGTCACAGCAAGATTGTGCGGTAGCGCACCGAAGCAGCACCGCGCGAGGCCCTCGTCAAGCATCGTTGCCAAACAACCGCCGTGTACGATTCCAGGGTGTCCGCAAAGGTCATCGCCAACGTAAGTTACGCACACGATTGACTTGCCACCCGGTTCGAGCCATGCGTAGGGAGGAACGGCCATCTTGCCGGGACCGAGGAGCGCGGAGCCTGTGAGGCTGTGGTCGCGGTAGGATCGAGGCATCTTCATATGAGGACGGGACTCGGTAAGGTTCGGGTTACTGCGTAATTCGGCTACGAGGGGGTGCTTGTTGATGGTTTCCTCGACGATGCGTGCTTCGTCGTCGCCAGGCTTGAAGAGCTTCAAGCTCTTCTCGTCTGAGTGGAAGCCCATGCCATTCTTGTGCATGAAGAACCACATGCTGAAAGCTCCGAGAGAAGTAAAGGTGAAGCCCAGCAAGGCCGTACGTCCGGCACTCCGACTCGACTTGCCGCTAGAAGCGCTGGCGGGAGCAGGCGATGCTGTCAACGTGTGAGAAGGCTGCCTTCAATACCGTCACATCCCAGGTGTAAGTGTCCCTTTGCGGGCTGATCCGCCCTACGTACCTTGCGTTGCATAACTCCGTGTCTGCCTACCGCGCACAACCCGCCGAGCCACCTGGCTTACCAGGCGGCTGTTGCGACCGAGCTGCTGCAGTGACATGTTGTCTTGACCTCTGTGTTCGTCGAGGCGCAAAGCAGGAGTTGGACCTGTGGCTGGCTAAAGGAAACGACAGAGGCAAATGGGGCGATAAGAAATTCTTATCGAGATACATCCGCGGCAAAAAGTGCCGGGGCTGCAGACAGCCGCGGCAACCCCCTGAATCTTGTTGTACCATGTATTACTAATCGGCCTTGTTTGGCCGGTCCGTCCGAGCGTGTGGTTATTGGGGAAAGTACACCGCCACTGTAGCAGTGCAGTCCACAGCCCACGCATGCGGGCAGCTACGGACTTGTACTGTACGTATACGGGTTGAAGGTGCTGTGACGTTGGTGCTGTCCCAACGTGGAAGCAAGCTCTTGCTTCATCTCGCGATGTGACCAAACAGGATGCAAGATCAACAAGCCCGCTGACGACATCCCGTCATTGTGCTACACTTGGCTCCTGCTCGTTAGTATTACTTAATATATGGAGTAAGTATTTAAGAAGACCACTTCCGCCATTTCCTTAGAAAGCTTGCTTCGTGCTGTTCGCATATACTTTGTGAAGACCTGAATCTCACCAACAACGAAGCAACGACCGCATAACAAACAATGGTATTGCTGTCATGCCCCCAAATGCCCAAATGCCCTTGGCAGATATCTGACTTTTACGGCTGCAGGCTACCGCAGATACCGTAGATCTTGGCCCTGCCCACCCTCCTAAGGAGGACGCAATCAGCGCCTTCAATGAGATCATCCCAGAGCTCAAGCACAAGCTTATCTACACTCGTCGCGATTACCAAAGTACAACCCCATGAGACGTCTGTTTTCAGCTTCCCAAAAGCTAAACCATTTGAACAGAGCATGAACCAGAGTATTTCGCTGCCGTAGTAGGTTCCCCACATACCATCTAAGTGTTTAGAATTGACAATAGTAGAAACACCTCTCCGAGCACGACCTCACCGACTTCAACTCGGACAACTTCGAGCTTGTCCGCGTCGCAACCTCAGCATATGGCATCCACCTCTTTGGCAAGGTCCGCATCCCCGCTCTTCCCGAAGATGGTCCCGCATACGTCCACTTCCGCGCGTTCATCGGCGGCGGCGACGACGAGATGGCCGGCGCAAGGTTTCACAGCCTCCACACTGAGGAGCACGAGAAACCTGATGGGGATAAGGTGTACAGAGCTATATTCAAAAAGGATGACGAGCTGAAGTGGTTTGACACCTAGACAGGCAGCTTCATGTTTGAATTTCTTAATGACCACGCTTTTATTTGTCCTGGGTTGTGGAGAGGGAATATGTAGCTGTCCTATGTACCTTTTATGACGCCAGCTATGCCATGAATCAACGATTGCTTTTCCTTGTCTGCCTCTGTTCTCGCCTCTACATATCCTCCTCGTTAGCCAAAAGATCCGCGTAGTCATCCACTGAAGCGAACATCGGCAGAGCCTTGAGCTCCTTACGCCTCGACGAAGGCTTCTTCTTCTCCGCCGGCGCGGCTTCCTTAACCTCAAACACTTCTTCGTCCCCGTCCAGAATAGCACCGCCCGCCTCATCATCAGAACCTTCGATATCAACGCTCATGTCGTCGTCGTCGTCCATGTCGCTGTCGTCCAGATCCAAAGCGGCAGAGTCGTCATCGTCATCAGAAGCCATATCAGACTCGTTGAGATCGTCGAAGCCCATTTCATCATCATCATCATCGGCGTCGACATCAGGCTGCGCAGCAACGAGGGCCTTCCAGATCTCGTCCTCCTTAGCGTCCTCGCCCTCACCTCCGCCGTCATCCTCGCCCTCAGCTTTAGCCTTGGCCTTCCTCTCCTCCTTACCTTCCCGACCGACCTGCGAGAAGTACTCGTGGAAGAAGACATCTTCTGCCGCCACATTCTCAACCTTCTTCTTCCAGAATGACGCGGAGTTGACCGAGGTGGTAGCGGGGCCCGAACCTCTGGTTCCGAGCCAGATGTCGCCAGAGTCCTTGGTCGCGCGGAGGGGCTGCATGATGGAAACGCCCTTCGAAGAGTCAGTGGCTTTGGCGTTGCGGTAGACGAACTTGTCGAGAAAGCGGATGAGGGAGTGGCTGTCCATATCTGGCTTCTGCGCTTTCTCGTAAGGCTTGGCTAGAGATTGAGCGTGAACGTTGACGGCCGGGTGGTAATGTCCTTGAAGGGGGATCTGGATGTTGTTAGCGGACGGACAGTCTACCATTGTGAGCCTTATTTTCACTTACCAATTCCCATAGACAGCTGCGGTTGGCGTTGCTGTACTCGGGGTCTCTCTTCTTGCCATCGTACATTGGCCGTTCAGCATCGTCATCGTCAAACACTGACTCCTCGGGCTCTTCGACCAAGGTCTTGAGGTCGGGGAAAGTCTCACGCAGATGAGAAACCACGTAGAGCAGACCGACAACAAATGACGGTTGGTGAAGGCCGGAGACTTGAAGCATGCGCTTGGCAAATGCCTTTACTCTTCGGCTGTCGATATCGCTCTTCAGGGAGCGCATGAGGAGGTTCAGGTACAGGGCCTGCTTCGATGAGGCGACCAGGCGAGGGTCGAGCAGGGACTCGTAAAGCGTCCTGTAGAAACGGTCGTTGGCTAGGTTCTTTGATGAGGAGATCTGCTGGATGAGTAGTAAGGCTTGGATGCCTGTGTTAAAGTTGGCCGAGTGGGCAATCTTGAATAACGTATCCAGGTGCTTCTCCATGCTGGGATCAGAGTTAGCCAGGTTCTGATGAACGGGTACCGGATATTTAACTTACATAGCATCGTTGCCGGTCATGAAAGGGGCAGCACGGTTGACACCGGTCAAGATAGCCGAGACCAACTTGTCGGCCGCCTCAGCCTCGGGCTCTGTAGGCTTCTGCACACCGGGCTTGCCGCCTCGGGGCTTCCTTGGCCTCCGGCCTGGGTTGTTGGGGACGTTGATGTTGTTCGGATTTGTGTCCTTCTCGTCCTCCTTCGTAGTCTTGCCGTCCGTAGGGGCGTGAATACCCAAGCTTCCCGTTTTGAGAATCATGATGAAGAGCTCAAAGTAGAGATGCATGAGGGCTTCCGCAAGAGCAGGCTCCCTGCTGCTCAGGATGGTCTGGTTGAGGGTATTAATGGCGTAGTACTTTGATCGGTAATCTTGGGATGGGTGAAGGAGAATTTCCTGCTCGACCATGCGAACAATGACGGGCTTCATTCCGGGGTGCGAGTTCTGAAGCTGTAGCAGCAGGTACGAGGCACGAGAAGCAATCTTGCGATCACGATCTCCAAGCTTGTTAACCAATAGACGAAGCAAGTTGGACTCCTGCTCGGGCTTCTCCTTGAGGAGGCCGTAGACGAAATCGAGGGCGCGCGAGCGCGAGTACTCAATCTCATCCGAGCAACAGTTCTCAAGAAGCTGAATGATGCGGAAGTACGTCTCCTTGAGCCAATCCTCGTAAGCCCAGGAGATAAGGTGAGCCGAGGTGATCTTCCCAGGCAACGGCTTGCCCGGGGCCCAGGGCGTCGAGTGGCGCTGAAGGGTTCCGATCAGACCGGGTTGCGTTTGAAAAGTTCGAAGACGGCGGTCCGCGGGCAGCAGAGTACCAGGTCCTAGCAGATCGACGAGCGCGCCAATGGCACCGATAGCCTGTTGGCGACTCTTCTTGGAGGCGAGGGACATGAGGGCATCGAAAGCTCGGATGTTGTGGACGGGAGACTCTTGTACTGCTAGCGTCAGAGCAGAGACCTTATCGGTCAAGGTTCCGGAGGACATGATGGTTGACAAGAACTTGTGCGACGAGGAAGCGAACAAGCTGGTCCTGTACTTGGATGCGTCTTCCTCCATTAGCGTCTTTGCGTGCTCTTTGAGAGCATCCATACCCCACTTGAACGACATGGGCTCGTCGTTGCTCGGCGCCGGGAGCTTGGGCAGCTCAGCGGCATGCCAGTCTGCTCGAGGCTCAAAGGCCTGATTCACTGTGTTAGCCGTCAGAAACGCTTTCGTCTAGTCGCGTCAACTCACCAGGTTGCCGATCTTGCGGGGAACGGCTTCCTTCATGTCATTGCCGGTCGTCTCTGTTACCGCGGCTTCGTCGTCTTCGTCATCTTCGTCATCCTCCTCTTCCTCTTCCTCTTCCTCTTCCTCTTCCTCTCCCTCTTCCTCAGCACCTTCGTCCTCGTCGCTTGGCTCACTCAGCTCCAACTCAGCAAGACCGAGCTGCTTGGAGAAGGCAGCCAGTTCATCCTTCAAGCCCTTATCTACAGGGCCCTTGGATTCCGGCGCGAAACCCTCTTCTTCATCATCCGAGTCAAGACCCTCGATGAGTTCCAAATCTTGCTCATCGCCGCCAAGAGCCTTGATCTCTGCTAGCAAAGTAGCCCTGTCAACCTTACCGCCCTTCTTGTCGGATTTTGAGTCCTGGGTGTTGCGCTGCCTCTTCTGGTGCTGTTCGCCGGCATCCTTGGTCGGCGGCTGCTTGCGCTTGTTGCCTTTGGTGCTTAAACTTTGATCAATCTGGGTCGTGATCTGGTTCAGAGACCCCTCGTTGAAGCCTTTACCATCTTGCGATCGACGCGGGCCCTTGCCCTTTTTCTGAGGCTTTGCCATTTTGCTAAAGCTGGTGAATGTCGATTTTCTGAGACGGAAATTCTCAGTGAGAAGCAACGCCAAATCAACTTTTTTTTCTGGAGCTGGTGGAGTCAGCGCAGATGGAAGTCCCACACCATCGCGGCTGCCGCGTGTAGTCGCGTCTAGCTGCGCCTATCAGAGCCAGTGAACTGTAGCGGTTACACTCCACTAAATGATTCACTAGACTTGCATCGGAGACTGAGGCTACAGTGGCTGGTCCCGTGGATACGCCATAGATCATCGTTTGGGAGCTCCCTACCATACGAGACGAGCTATCATACAATTTGCGGGCCATGCAATTGTAATTTGAGAGCAATTTCTTCTTGTCTCGCCATTCATGATGCTCTCTTCAAGAGCTCTTCGGTCCAATGGCTCGCTGCGAAGGAGCAAGCATGCTCTGCAGCTTCGATCGTTCACTGTCTCAAGCGCAGCTTTCACCCGCTCAACGTTGTCCACGACGTGGGTGCCCACGGGAGGCATTGCTGCCAATGAAGAAGAGCGTGAGTTCTTTAGAACATATCGAGCTTAGAAATAGAGGCTGATTGGGATGTCAGTCGGTCACGGCAAGCTGATCCGTGGTGGATTTCTCCGCCAGGTAGATGAAGAGTTCAGCTCGCCTTTGAACAGACCTTGGCTGAAACAATTTCACAGGCTCACTCCGGGATCTTTCAGTATCTTCCATTGGGACTTCGCGTGCAGGATAAGCTTGAGAAACTTCTTGACAAGCACATGCATGCTGCTGGTTTGTGGTATTGTTGGCCAAACTGGAGCTCCTAAGCTAACCGATCCACGCTGAACAGGAGCTTCAAAGCTCTCGTTGTCTACCATCTCTTCAGAGGATCTTTGGCGTAAGAGCGATCGTCTAGAGCTCGTCTCATCAGAGGTGACCAACGAGAAGTCTATCCAACGGCTTATCGCTAACATCAAACCAGCTATTTCGATTGAAAGACCGCAAAGAAGTTCCCCTGATTCTCTCACCCACGCACGAGGAAGAGATCACCACCCTCGTGGCTAATGCGTTAAAATCATACAAGGACCTGCCGATTCGTCTCTACCAAATCAGTTCGTCTGACCCTTCGGGTTTTCTTGGCTGACATCTGGGGTGCCGTTTCATCACTAACATGCCATGGCAGCACGGAAATACAGAGACGAGCGTCGCCCTAGGCATGGCTTGCTCCGCTCTCGCGAGTTTCTCATGAAGGATTTATATACTTTTGATCTTACCGTAAAAGATGCAGTGGAGACTTACAAGCAGATCTCAGCCGCCTATCGCGCATTTTTCTCCGAGCTGAAGATACCTTTCCTTGTCGCCGAGGCCAGCTCAGGCGACATGGGCGGTGACATGAGCCACGAATATCACTTAGCCAGTGCCGCCGGAGAAGACACCGTCGTAAACTGCAACTCATGTGGTTATACCGCCAACGACGAGGTTGCTGCAGCACGACCACTCTTTACTTCCACCGAAGGCTCTGCCAAGATCACTTCGCCAGAACAAGTTCTCGCGTGGAGGGGCGTTTCCAAGGATAGAAAGGTCCTCATAAACGCTTGGTTTCCAAAGACCCGCAAGGATTTGAGTGACAACACTATCAACCTCCACGCCCTTAAAGCCGCCTTCCCGGACGCTGACACGAGCATCGAAGACTCTTCTATATTCTGGAGCGAAGCGCTAAAGGCCGGCTCCAATGACAGGACCGAGGTGATCAACGTGATTGACACACGGCTGGCTTCTGACTTCCAAAGCCTGCGAGAACAACTACCCCTTATTCCCTCGGAGCTCGGATCCATTGAAGTCAAGCAGACGTTTCTCGACAGGGATGCCCAGGGTGCGGCCGTGGATCTGGTGCACGTTGCTGAAGGCGACGGATGTCCGAAGTGTGACCACGGTACTCTAGAGCTTGTCCGAGCTCTCGAAGTCGGACACACTTTCCACCTCGGCACACGCTATTCTGTGCCTATGGAAGCATACGTGACCCTTCCCAAGACAAACATCCCCGAACTTGCCGAGGAGGGACATGCCCCCGGAAGCCGCATCCCCGTTCAGATGGGATGCCATGGTGTCGGTGTCTCCCGCATCTTTGGCGGTGTCGCAGAAATTCTATCCGATGAGCGTGGCTTGAACTGGCCACGAGCTATCGCCCCCTTCGAGGTGGTTATCATCCCGACGTCAAGTCTCGAGTCCGAAGCTGTGGAGCTGTACGATGAGCTCTCGGGCTACAAGAGCACGCCGACAGGCTTGGATGTCGTGCTTGATGATCGTAAGCAGTCATTCGGGTGGAAGATGAATGACGCCGACATGGTTGGATATCCCGTTGCGGTGATTATGGGTAAGGCGTGGAAAGATGGAATGTGCGAGGTGCAATGTCGACGGCTTGGTAAGAAAGAGAATGTCGCTGTAGAGAAGCTGCAGAAGTACGTCTCGGAATTGTTAGATCAATTGTAAGCTACCAGGACATGTGCGGTTACAGTAATATATTGTAAGATATTGTAATGGAACAATAAACCAATGTTTTCTACCGTATTTCACTCGTCTCACAAAGAACATTGTCCTGGTGATCGCTGTGAACGAAGTTGGGTTCGGGGTTGGTGTTGAAGGTCATCCCCGTTAGTAAGATTCGGCAACCCCACGTCATAATATTCACGAAGCGAAATCTCATGGAGGGGCACAAGATCGCGACGGGCGACCACCTTCAGCAGCCGCAAACCGTGGGGGAAAAGGCCGCCGTCACAACGCAACAATGGCCGGAAAGCAAGAAACGAGTGAGCTTCCGTCCTTGTTCTTTCTGAAGCTATTCTAGCTTGCTAACTCTGCGCAGTCAATCTCGATACCCTCGAGCCCCAGCAGCTCGCCCAGGTTAAGAAGCAGCTTGACGAGGAGCTCGAGCACCTCACCTCGTCCTTTGCACAGCTTCACGGCGCTCAGAACAAGTTCAAGGAGTGTCTGCGGTGCGTGCAGAGCCGAACAGCTTCCAGCAAAGGTACCGACCTCGCCGACTTCCCCCTTCAAGGATCCGTGTCGCCTGCGACCGACCGAATGCGACCGGCTAGCTAATGCCTTTCTACACCGATAGACTCCAAGGATGTCTTGGTTCCGTTGACCAACTCGCTATATGTCAAAGGAGAGCTTACGAGCGCGGACACTGTTCTGGTGGATGTGGGAACGGGGTTCTTGATAGAAAAGGTCGGTAGGATCTTGCGCTGCTATGCATACATACCCCTGTTGACGTTTTGCGGTGTGCTGACCAGAACCTCAGAAACTAAGCTCTGCGCAACAATTCTACGAGGGCAAGGTGGAGGAGCTTACAAACAACCTGAAAGATCTCGAGACGATTGTGACGAGGAAACAGACCAACGTGCGGACGATTGAGGAGGGTAAGTCTTTTTCTTTCTTTTAGATTGCCACTGCACGAGGAAAGGATCCCTGCTGACGTCTCGATTCAGTTCTGCGGCAGAAGATTATGACTGCTCAAGATCAGCAAGGCGGTCAGGCCCAGTCGTGAGGAGATGGTTTAAAATAGCGCCGTGACCTGATAACAAGACTTGCAAGCAAAGAGCTCATGCGGCAGATAGGAGAAACCAACTACCCTTCTTTGCTGCCAATAACCACCTGCTACCTTCAGGTCGACTTCGGAAGCGCCCTATCTAAGACGGCCTGAATCTCTAGAACGGTCTCTAGAAACTCGCCAAATCGTCCCTCGAGGTTCTCTTCTTCTCCTGGCCACACTCTGTTCAGTCCCTTTCCCCAGTCCTTCCGATGCTCGCTACCAACGTGATTGATGGCTTCGTCCCAGTGAGGAGCATAAACTTCGACACCCCATGTGTACTGAGGCTGTGTTTCTGTAGGACAACCTGGCCAGGCTTTGGTGATGCTGACCTCGATCATGAATGGTGTCGATTTGAAAGGGACCGTTGCTGACGACTTGATCCTCAGCTCGTCTACTTCCTTGACTACGGACCCAAGCTTCTCAATATTCACCCTGGGGACTGAGAGTGCATAGGGCGAAGTATTGTCGACATCTCCCCGAAGTAACAGCTTTCTCGACAGATCTTCAAATGCAGAAGGCATATCCATGTCGTTGGAAGCGTCGACTCTGAAGTTCCAATCAAAATTCCTGTGAAGGCGAGGTGTGGTTAGCTACATGTCTCCGCTGTTTCTTGATGATGCGATAATCACCTGTCTGGAGCTGCGAAAATCCAATTCAGACGTGCCCATTCCTCCTGCTTGATTGCTCTGGCCATGCTGAGCCGAGGTGGCCTACCTGGTTGCTCAATTCCATCCGCAACTATCTCCAAGCCTTGGAAATTCAACGATGCTGTAAACGTCTTCTCAATGTCCTGAGGCCCGTTGCACACTCCTTGTTCGGGGTCAGCCAGATGGCGGATTACTTGCTCGGCCTGACCAACATCGGACAGCCTGACCGTCGTTAGCAAAGAGCCCGAATCAATCAGGTAGCACCGTACTTTGTCTCAAAATTCGCACCACCCCGGCTGGAGTACGCCTCTAACAGGCTTGTGAAGTCATGAAAGCTGATCTCGCTTCCAGTTCCTTTCTTCCTCTTGCGAACGATGAGCTCGCCAAAGGTGATACGCATCTTGAGGTTCTTCTGCAATCCCATCACGTTCTCTGCTGCAACTGACAAATCGACCGAGAGCCGTCGAGCTTGACCCCCCATGGCATTTTTATGCGTCACGATTTCTTGATTCGGCGGAACGAGTTGCGCGCGAGATCCCAAGGTAAGCTTGATGAGTGCTTCACTGAATTCGCTGCTTGGGTACTGAACTAGGTAGCGGATATTAGGGTGCTCATTCGACAGTCGCATGTCGCGGAGTTTCCAGTTGATCGCTTCCACCGCTTTGAATATGCGTTTCTTGGAATCACAGCGAATCTCGAGAATGTTGGGTTTAGGCCGAGAGATGTAGGTCTCGTAAGCCATCCGAATGTCGTCGAGAGCACCAGGCTCATCTAGCCCAGCTGGCAAAAGGTGATCTCCCGGGAGTACCATCGTGATCTACAGTGATGAATACTAGTAGTAAGTAGCATGCCTCGACTTATAGAGATGTTGTATTCGAGTGCGCTTACTTCAATCAAGTCCAGGTCCTCAGGTGCATCTTGGAGGTATGCTTCGATCTGAGCTCGACGAGATGTTTGACGACATTTTGCAAAGACCTGCTTAAGAGATACATTTGTTTTCTCTGTGGAGAACTTCTCAATGTCTGTTGTCCTGTGTCCGTCAGAAGGTCGTGATCGCCACTGGTCAGATTTTTCTTGCATGGTGATTGTTGCTCAGGTACAGGCTTGTGGGTTTCGAATATGGGAAGAAGAATGAATAGATTGAGTTTTGAAAAGAACGAGGGAAACTCTTGCAACTGCCCTAATGGCCGCAATTAGACGATCGGCGTGGTTGCAGCTGTCGCCAGCTGGCAGAGTGAGTTGCTGTGCAAACCATCGTTTTCCCGCTCGCTTGCATTACGACAGCTCGTCAAACGCTACATCTTCTAATGTTTCAATTGCTTGGAAGCTAAAAGACACTTCCAAGCAGCAGCTAGCAAGCCTATTTGTTACAATAGAAGATACTAGAATGCTTAATTTCGATCAGAAGCAGCTTTCCGTCCCGTTCATCATCTCATCAGGATGCCAACTTACACCATGTGACGTCTAAATGCAAAGCCCCGTCATATGCATCTTGCCTAGCTACCTCTACTCCTGTCACTTACTATCGGCGCGTCTTCTTGACGCGTAAATAGTCACAGGTCGTCGTCTCAAAGCAACGACGCCTTGATGTCGCCCAAACCCTCAGCAGCGAAAGATTCCGACCTTGCTGGCCAGCGTCGGCGGCAGCCACCACCCGGTGTCTTGCGAGACGATTCAGACGACGAGCTAGGTAGCGACGATTTGCCATGGCAGTGGATCTACAACTCTTCTTCGCCAGCGGCCGATGGTGGCGATGAAGCGCAGGGCGACCGAAAGAGAAGAAAAGTCACCGGAAACAAGATTGTGGGTGCTCGAATAGGTGGATTCGAGTGCCGCGTTGGAGATTGCGTGCTCCTCAAAGCAGACGGGTCCAACGAGGCTTGGGTTGCTCTCATTTGCGAGTTTGTCGAGGACGATGGCGAGGGAGAGAAGGCGGCCAACTTCATGTGGTTTTCGACGGAGAAAGAGATTCGAAATCGTGAGAAGAAACGTACTGATTTCTACTGGGTTCGGCTCCTTCCAAGCAAGATATGCTTTGCCATGAGCTTATGCTAACTATCCTTCTCAGAATGAACTCTACGTCTCTCCATCATGGGACGTCAACCCCTTGGCGTCAATCAACGGCAAGGCCAAGGTCACATCTCTCGATAATTTCCTCACCAGCTACCCCAGTGGAAAGATACCTCGTTCGTCGCCCGACTTTGGCAAGACATTCGTCTGCCGCAGAGCTTGCAACACCCGCAGTGCGATTTATACCGACGAGTTTATATGGGAGGACATGTTTCAAGGTGCCGACGACGTCTATCGCTTGATCGAGTTTGTGAAGGAGAAGACGAAAGCTACCCGAGGCCGGCGCAAAGCTCGTAGTCGGTCTCCCGAAGATGATACCTACCGCCCAAACCAGCCTCAGACGCCCACCAAAACCGGCCGTCGAGCAGCGACAACGCCGCAGTCGCGGAGGACGAAGACAGAACCTGGGTCGCGCTCATCGATCAAGCGGTTAGTGGCAGTTTCTGCTTGCCATAAGTTGACCCCGTACTGACGAGTATATGTAGAAGCACGAGCAAGAGGCTCGAATTCACCCCTTTAGCGACACGAAAGCTGTCACCCAGCAACATCGAGGCGTCGCCTTTCCAAATAGCTCGCTCTCGTCTTCACGTGTCATCGGTACCAACCAGCCTACCATGTCGCGAGGGCGAGTTCTCCCTCGTCTACTCTCACCTCGAGGCTGCCATCACTGACGGAGCAGGCAACTGCATCTACATATCTGGCACGCCGGGAACTGGCAAGACCGCTACGGTACGCGAAGTTATTTCACGACTGGAAGAAGCTGTTGGCTTGGATGAGCTCGACGACTTCATCTTTGTCGAAATCAACGGCATGAAGATTACGGATCCTCATCAGTCTTATTCCCTCCTATGGGAAGCGCTCAAGGGGCAGCGTGCTAGTCCAGCGCAGGCGCTGGATCTTCTGGAGCGAGAGTTCAGCAACCCCAGTCCGCGACGTATTCCCTGCGTCGTCCTCATGGACGAGCTCGATCAACTGGTCACCAAGAATCAGGCTGTCATGTACAACTTCTTTAACTGGCCAACACTACGGCACAGTCGACTGATTGTTCTCGCTGTGGCAAATACCATGGATCTTCCCGAACGAACCCTCAGCAACAAGATCAGCAGTCGTCTAGGTAAGTCCGGTCCATTTCTCTACCTAATTGCCTCTATTGACCATATCTTCTTAGGCTTGACTCGAATCACGTTCCCCGGGTACAATCACGAACAACTGATGAAGATTGTACAATCACGTCTGGAAGGAGTACCCGGCAATATTGTAGATCCAGATGCTATTCAATTTGCTAGTCGCAAAGTTGCAGCCGTCAGCGGAGATGCTCGAAGAGCTCTCGATATTTGTCGTCGAGCCGTCGAACTCGCTGAGGCGGAGGTACCCGGCGATCCCGGCACACCCAGCAAGCGAGAACGGCTGGCGGAAACCCAGGGCAGGGCTAAAGGCATCGGACGAGTCACCATAGTCACGATCAAGAAGGCCATCAACGAAGCCACGACAAATCCTATCCAGCAACATCTCCGCAGTCTGCCCGTCATGTCCAAACTCCTCATGGCAGCTCTACTGTTGCGAATCCGAAGAACTGGCGTGGCCGAGACGACATTCGGCGAGACGTTGGACGAGATCCATAGGGCCTGCCTCAGGACGCCGGCGGCACTGCCTGGTATGGCGCAAGTTTTGACCAACGGCGCCAAGGCGACAAACGCAGGCGGACAACGCCTGATGTCAAGGCCTGGCCAAGTCCACACAGCGGCGCTGGACCTGGTGGCCGCTGGGCTCATCAATCTCGAAGCTCAACGGGCGGATCGATCGAGCAAGCTGCGTCTGGCGATTGCAGACGACGAGGTGAAGATGGCTCTGCGTGATGACGGAGAGCTCAAGGCCCTGGGTATCGGTATATGATATATGGGAAGATAAAGAACAGAACGCCCCGATACATTATGCTCGTTGCCGTTGATTATGAACCAAACAATCCGTATGAACGCCTCGATTGATTAAGGGGAAAGCCTGCTTGTAGTCCTTTAAAATTTCCTCCGTCCAAGCTGTGGCTTCCAGTCTAGAGGATGCGTCTCCTCTGTTGCGGTCTCATCCTGCTTCCAGATTTTGACTGTAACAGTGTCAGTAAAGCGGTCAGAGAGGCGATGAACTTTCAGTGTGCACTTACTCGTCTTGTCGGCTTCACCGACGATCAGACGTAGACCTGATCGGTCAAAGGTCGAGCTCATGATTCCGGTCTCGGCGTCTAACGAACCGGGCTGGGCAGTAGTGTCCAGTGATTGGAAGCGGTGACCAGTCTTCCAATCCCAGAAGCTCATAGAACCATTGTCGCCTATGAACAGGTTAGGATGCTGGCAACTTCTAGTACGGGTATATAGATGGTCAAATCTTACCTCCAGAGAAGAAGACATTCTGCTCGTTCACGCTCATCGTGTTGATGATCGAGTTGTGTCCCTCAAAGTTCTGCATGAACGCGCCCTCGGGGCACTTCCACTGCTTGATTGTCCCCGTGCTTCCACTGGCAAAGGTAAACTCTGACGGATGCGTAGCCAGCGCGCGCACGCCCTTCTTGTGGTGGGTGAGCACGCCCATCGCCTTACCTGCCGCCAGATCCCACAGTCGTACCGTCGAGTCGAGCGAGCCAGTGATGACCTGCGGATCTGCCTCCTGGCACACAAGATCGGAGACGGTCTGCGTGTGGCCTGATAAGACGTGGATGTTGCTCCTCGTTCGCATATCCCACACGCGCGCAACACCATCACGGCCACCCGTGACGAGTACGTCGAGCGTAGGATGAAGCGCAAGCGTGTACACACCGCTCAGATGGCCGTGGTAGTGGCGAATGACTTTGTTCGTCTCGAGATCCCAGCATTTGACCATCTTATCCTCGCCGCAGGAGAATAGGTATGGGTGTCGTGGGGACACTGCCAGGCCACGGACGGTGCTGATGTGACCTGTCAATGTGAGTCGCAGCGAACCTGTCGCCAAATCCCAAATCTTGATAGTACGATCGCCCGCGCCACTGGCAAACCACTTGTTCCCCGGCTCAACAGCCAAACTGCGCACCCAGCCCAAGTGACCAGAGATGACGCGCATGAGTTTCCAGGGAGCGTGCCACTCGGGCTTGGGCTGCGTGAGCGCGGATGCACCACGCATCGTAAGGCTCATGTTCTGAGGTTCGCTCTCGGTCCTGGCCGCTGAAGAAGCGGACGCGTTCGCCGAGCCTGGCGCACCCTCGAGTAGCTTCTGTGCCGGTCGTCCAGGCGCACCAGGCTTGGCAGCCCTGACAAGCTTGTTCCCGGGCTTCTTGGTGGGCAGCTTCGCAGCAAGCGATGGCGGTAGTGTCTCGACATCGGCGTACTCGGTGCGGAATCGACGCTTCAAGATGGGATCCTCGGACGCGTCGCCGAGCTTTTGTCGCTTCATGTTGTATGCCTCGGGAGCGTGGGCGAAGAGGCTGCGGGTTGCTGTGGCGTTTTGCGACGCCAGCTTACTGAGCTGAAGCGCATCCTGGGGAACCTGGGGCGTCTCCATGGTCGAATGAGGTTGGTGGGAGGTAAATTGGGGGAGGGCGTGATGATGGGAAAAGTCGAAGATCAAAAGTTGCGACGGGGAGCTGTTGAAGGCGTTGCAGCCGCGTGTGGCGCTAGATGCAGACAGGAAAGCAGCGCCACAGTTTTGGTTGGTTTGTGGCTGCTGCACACGTCAGGGTAGATCTGCCTGTAGTCTGTACATAGTAAGTACTCCATAAGTTTTACCTGTCACATCTTCTTCTAAGTGACCGTTCACATCCACAGCCAATCTGAATCTCCTTACTTTATCAAGCCTGCCCTTAAGCCAAGTTATTAGGTTTATAATACCCAACATCAACAAATTGCTCTTTAACCGAGGACATGGATAAAATCGAGGGTGACAAGTTCCCTTTGCACACGGCAGCTCGTGAGGGGCGGGGTGAGTGACGCTCTTGTGAATCAACCCCAGAGCTTCCAGCTGGGAGTCGATTCGACTTGTCACTAACTAGGCTCCCAGTGTCAACTGTCGAAGGCTTGCTAAGGGTATAGAACTAACGGTGAATTCCCCGAGCAAATCGGATACTGGCTAACGGCTATGACTGAAGGCGGATCCCAAGCTCTCGAACCGCAAGGACGACGACGATCGGTATCCCGTCCACTGGGCTGCTTCTTCCAACAACTATGACATAGTTCTATCGCTGGTGAACCAGAAGAACTTTGATCCGGATGTTCAGGTACTTCCAAACTCCAGAGAAATCGATAGATATTGAGCAGCGAAAGGTATCTGGGACAGTAACGAATAACGAAAATAGGACGGGAGTGGATGGTCTCCTCTCATGATCTCTGCTAGCGTGCCAGGCAGCGAAGCGATCGTCAAGCTTCTTCTCTCAAAGGGCGCGGATGTCAACATGAAGAGTAAGACACGCTCCCTCTGCTCAGCTAACGTCACCTTGTATCAAGATGCTAACCACGTCCCTAGATTCTGCGGGACAGGTAAGCATACACCTGGCTTGTTCTGACGACATGTAACGAAAATATGTGCCACCCTACTTACACCTTACAGAGCGCATTGCATTTCGTCGCCTCAAAGAACAACCTCGATGTTGCCCGCCTCCTCCTCGAGAGTCAACCTCCCGCTTCGACACGCATCCGTGACCGCCGAGGCCAATATCCCATCCATCGCGCCGCAGCCATCGGTTCTATCCCCATGATCGCCCTACTTCTGCGGAACAAGAGTGCAGTCAACCCGACGGATAATGAAGGATACACGCCATTGCATCATGCCATCGCCGAGGGTCACGGTATGAATCTGAGCTGTTGCACTATCTGATGCTAGGAACGGTGCTAACTTTGTTGCAGGCGATGCTGCTGTTGCTTTACTGAAGCAGGGTGCAGATCCCAGCTTGAAAAATAGTGATGACGTGATGGCCATTGATCTAGCTCCCGACAAAGAGGTATGTACATTCTTAGACCTCTCTAATACGTCTCGTCTCTTTCAAGCTTTCTTCCCAAAATCCTCAAATCTAACTCTTCAAAAGGTTCATCGATATATCGTACAGGGTGCCGAGAGAGAGGGTATTGAACTATAAGAGACACGGAAGGGGAAGGAAGAAAAGAAAAGAAAAAGGATGGTGGGAGAAAAGGTGCGAGAAAATGATACCAAGATGCAAGAGAAATAAATCATCATCTCATTCAAGGGATATCATGATGCTTCATGCCTTATTTCACAGTCCGCTCAACTAGCTCCCTGTACATGTCTTTCACATCCTGCACATCCGCCTTCAACTCCTCGACGAGCTCGCTCTTCTCACCCAGCATCTCCAACGTGGTCTGATATCGCGAGTTGATGTCCGTCACCTCAGCTTCCAACTCTGTGACACGTGACGCAGTCGCCTTGGCGGTCTCGAGGTCCTTCATGAGTCCGACCATGTCGGACCTTGCCTCGTCGCGCTGCCCACAGACACGCGCCATCTCCTCTTTTGCTGCGACCTTCTCCGCTTCGAGACGTCGGATGGCGGCGCTCATCCGCTCCACGAGCTGTACTGAGGGTCCTGCGCCGACCGTAGACACGGAGATCATGTCTTGTGCGAGGTTGCGTGGCGAGGATGAATCGTTGTCTTCGGTATCACGATCTAGAGGGGGTGAGGCGGCGCGGGATATCTCGCTTGGGGGTTCGAATGGCGAAAGGGGGAGTGGCGGGAGCATCGTACCGATTGGCGACAGAGTATTGGAGCGGATGGGGTGCTGGCTTGATAGACGCCGTCCTGGGAACATACCGTCGATGGAGCTATCGGGGATGCTGCCTGGCGTAGGGGTTCGTCGTAATCCCCTACCCGGTACAGGTAGGCCGATCAAGTCGGAGCTTTGTGTTCTAGAGACCGGTAGCAGAGGTGAATCAGGCCGGCTCTGCCCTCTACTCGACGCTGCTACATCATCTGCCCACTGCCGTCTCTCAGATTCGGCGACGGATTCCCTGCTGGCCGATCGCTGCTGCTTCTCCAGATCTGCTTTAGCCTTCTCCAGCGCGGCCTCTGAGGCCTTGAATCGGACGCGCAGAGTGGACAACTGTTCGCGACACGATTCCAGCTCTTGTTGAGCAGTAGCGAGAGCTGGATTTACGTCTTGAAGCTCATCCTCGAGGCGCCTACATCGACTTGCCTGTGGTTGAGATGTCAGCTTAGAAGACGCGGGGAGAGATGGTGAGGGAAGGTTCTTACCGAATCGCGAGCCTTTTTCCTCATCTCTGACTCTCTGCGTTGAGCCTCGTCCCTCTCCTTCTCGAGGATGGATACCTTGGTAAGAAGCGACGACTCGATACCTTGCCAGTTGTCGCTCGCCGTGGCATATTGTGACTGTAGTGTCTCGATCTGTCGTAATAACTTGATTTGGGACTCTCCTCCCGTACCAGAAGAAGCCTCTTCGGCGGCAGCTCGCATGGCCTCGAGCTTGCTTTCTGCTGCTCTGAGCTCTAGCTTGAGCTCCTCCTCCACCTTCTGGCCGCGCTCTACTGCGCGATCTAGCTTTTCCTTCCACTCCTCTCCATCTAGACGTAGTTGAGTCGACAGCGACTCCTTGTCAATCTCGAGGGCGGCGATGTTGTTCTCGAGCTCCGCTTGCCATTCTCGCTCGGCGGACAAAGCCTTGTTGAGGGCCTCGGCACTCGCAGCTTCAGCTTGCTCCAACTTGGTCTTCATGTCCCGCTCGAGTCGACGTAGTGATTCCTCCTTGGCCGCATTGTCCTTTCTCAGGGCATCAATCTCCTTTTGTAGAGCAGCGTTTGCCTTGCGCACCTCCTCCGTAACCTTTTCCTGTTCTTCGGTGCTGTTTATGTGCGAGCGCAGGGTCTCGGCTTCGGACAGCGCCTGTTCCTTATCCTTCTTGAGCTCCCCAAGCTGCTTCTCATTTTCCGCCAGCTGAGCTCGCAGCTTGCGAATAGCGGTGCGAAGCTTCTGTTCAGACCCAGAGAGCTTGCGACCTTCCTCGAGTAGAAGCGCAATCTTCTCATCCTTGTCCGCAAGCTTGCACTCTGTGCTGCCGGCAGGAGCAGATGCAGCTGCCTTCTTTGCCGTATCGGCAGCCGCTGTCGCGAGGTACTGCAGTTTGGCCTGGAGTGAATCGATTCGCTCGGCATATTCTTGAATCTCTTCTTGCTGTCGGGTCCTGATTACGTCTAGGTCTTGATGTATTTGGGAGATCTCCGTCTGCTTCTCCGAAGATGTTGCTGGAGCTGGTGCAGGTACTGGCGAGGGCGCTCGGGATGGCTCTCTGCTGTCGCTCTCTTGTGCTGTTACTGGAAGCTCCGAGCTCGTCACGACGTCGATTGGCACCTCGCTCGCTGCAGGCTCTTCTGAGGGAGGCTCGGTTGTAATTACAACCGGAGGTTCGGGTATTCCTGGCTTTGATTCCGTCGGCCTCGATTCATCCTTCCGGGTTGGCTCTTCGGGCTTTGATTCTTGATCCTTCAGCTTCGCTTTGGTAGCAGACTCAAGCGCAACGTCCATCGTGGCTGGAACAGCAGTCGTATCCGCTTGTTGGGAAGGCGGCGATGTCGACGTCTCGAGGCCCGGCGAAGGAAGCGCGCTGCTATCGATTGAAGCGCGCGCCGTAGACGTAGGACTAGGCTGGTCGAAGGAATCGCGCGGCGAACCACCACCACCACCACCTTGCGCATTCTTCGCCGCCATAGCCTTGGCCAGTCTGGCCTGTAGACGGTCATTGGCCTTGGAGCTCTTGGGAGCAGCGGCGGGTTTGGACTCTGCCTTGGTGGCAGCGGCAGCTTCGGAAGAGGGCCGAGCGTGGGCAGGAGCGGCAGCGGGCGATGACGGACGTTGGACAGCCTGGAAGGGAGAGTGTTCGCCCTCGGTGAGCATGGTGTCGAGCCGGGACTCAACGCCGGCGACAGCCTGGGACAGGAACGAGCCCCAGCGCGACGTCGACTTGCCCGGCGCGGACATGATTGCAATTGACGAGCTCCAAGCTTGAGATGAATAGGACGTTGTTTGACTGCTGTCGATCCGAATGCTCAGCTCAGCTCAGCTCAGCTCGCGCGCCGACGGGAGCTTCGTTCGTTCGTTCGTTCGTTCGTTCAGTCGTCAGTCGTTGATCGTTACAGAACCGAGAGCTTCGTTGGGTCGGTCATCCGTCGTAGGTGGTAGTCGTGGGCTCGGCGTCGGCTGGCTTAGCGTCGTCAGCCTCTCGACCGGCTAGACGAGGGGAGCGTGCTGGACTGGATACGTAGTAGATAGAAGGAATGGGGAGTGAGATGTGGGGAGCCGTTGAAACGTGGTGGTTGTTGGAAGCAGCTACAGTACTACGTGGTGTAGGCTACTCTACAGTAGACTAGTCAGGTACAAGGCAGCTAAGCTTAGCGCAAGCGATTGGCATGTGGCGTGTGGCATACATACTGTAACTAACTCATGATACACGACTGCTGGGATCACCAGCATCAACAGGCGGGAGATAGAGGTTGTCTAACATACCGCGAATAGACCAGCTGTACCAGCTCCTTTGAATCTTCGAATTCTTACATCTACAGGTACAAACTCGTCAAGCTTCGACGTCATCGCTGGCCGTGAAATAAGTTTACCTGCGAGCAGCTACAGGGTAGTGAGCATGTCATTCTCATCGAGCTCAATCAACCTTCCACATCCCTTGGGTAGACCTCAACCGACATCATCACAGCTATAACCCTGATTGAGAGCTTCACACGATACATACGACCATACCCACTGGAGAACTCGGGATCCCGTCCGCTCTCCCATAGATAAGCCAGTGAGGGGCGGATTAGTAGTTGGGTCGGTGACGACCAGCGAATCCCCGCTGTTGTATGTTTTTTTTTGCTGATATCCCTTTTTTGGTATTTTGATTATCTTGATCCTCGTCGTCGTTGGTATCCCCCTCCTTTGCTCATTCACTAACAGTAGACGACGATGAAATATCCAGGTGGCTCTTGTTGTATTGGTCTAACTAACCTAGTACGTGGATCCTTGCCTATTCACTTCGCTTCCTCAGCATCTGTCTTGGTCCTCCTCTAGCAGTCATGATACTTGCATTGACGTTTAAACGTTGGTATTAGCAACATTTCCTCGTTCCCATCAACCCGTTCTAAGTAAACGAAAATCCAACCCCAACCAGTACGTCTTGTCTTGTGTTGGTCCATATTCAAACTCCTAACGTAATCATCTCATCTCACATATATCATCACGTTAATTCAACTAAAGAGAAACTCGCTCGCTCCAAAGATGAATATCCAGAAAAAGATCGACCCCAACTTCTCTCATCCGGCGAGCTTCTTCCACCAGCTCGTTCGAGGTGTCGATTCCATGTAGGACGATTCACGACGGCTATTGTATCTCTCGTCGCTGCCCTCCGACTCTCCAACTCGCCTATCCGAATCTCCTTCTCGCTCACGCCGAGCCCGTCGTCGACGATCCTCATCCATCTCATCGACTTCATCGTACTTGGGTCTCCTCTTTTGGTGTTGCTCACGCCGAGTCTGATCATCCTCCGCTTGCGCGTTTCGCTCAGGCGGAGGGGGCGGGGCATCCGATACCTCCTTGACCCATGATGAGGTACCAGAGTGTGCCCAGCTTGGTCGTTCTTCAGGTTGACGGGATCTGCTAGTTTTCCCATACTCGTCCGCTGATTGCTCGCCAGTACGGCGGCTTTTACGGCGAGCGCCCGCGTCAAGCTCCTCCGCTGCCCGAGCTGCTCTTCGCTCATCGCGCCGTCTCCGTCTCTCGGCCTCGTCTCCTGACGCGTCTACTTGTCGCGACCGTCGCTGCTCACGCCTGGCAGCTCTGCGTGCCTCCTCTTCTTCATCTGCAGCAGCAGCAGCAGCGGCAGCAGCCTCTGCCTCTCTTTCTTTGCGCACACGGCGCCGCTCCGCCCTGCGAGCTTCGCGCTCGGCTTCGGCCTTACGCTCTTCCTCCTCGCGTTGGCGAGCCGTCCTTCGCTCTGCCCTTCGAGCTTCTCTTTCCTCTGATTTCTGAGCTTCAACGTCGGCATCACGTCGCCGGTGTCGTTCGCGCCTGTCGCCATCCTTGTTACGACGTGATCCCTTTCCCTCTCGGCCTCCCGCCTCGCCATCTGCCTCACGCCTGCGATGTCGCTCACGACGCGCCTCTTCTTTTGCCCGACGAGACGATCCTCCGCCCCGCTCACCTCCAGTTTGTCTCTTAGCCTCACGCTCGGCGTGGCGGGCTTGACGAGCCGCCCGTCGTGCTTCTCGTTCGGGATCGATTGAACCCTCTACGTTCGCCGCACGCACCGCCTCATCATCTGTTGCAGCGTAGGTATTACGGCGTCTCAGAGGATCAGGACGCTCGGACTTGGGCGTCATTAGCCCTGCAAAGATACCAGAGAAACCCGACTTCTTGGCTCCAGACGAAGTTCGCTTCAAGGGCGGATCTGGGTAGCCTGTCGCGTCAGCCATGACCACGTCTTCCTCCTCCTCGCGAGGTGTTTTTTCTGATCGGTAGCGTCGAGACTTTTCGTGGCGCATATCCGTCTCGTCGCCAAGTGCACCAGTCATCATGGCTTCATCTTCCTCACGCGAACGTGTCTTTCTCGACCTCTTCCGACTCCTGGGCTCATCCACACCGGAAACCTTGGCCGCCTTGGCCGACATTTCCGGTATCTCCTCGGGAGGAGGGGAGACGAGACCACGGGCACCTGTAGAGTGGCGCTGTTTGCTATCCCCGCCGTGTCGTTTCTCACGCGTAGAGGTTCGCGTGACAGGTGGTGTGCTGAAAAGCCCAGGTATACGAGATCCTCGGGGTGTCTTATCAGAAGAAGAGCCCTTGGACGATATCTTCTCTTCTTCAGGGGATCGTCTTTGCGGTTTATTCGACTTGCTCTTGTACGACTTCTTTCTTCTCTCTTCTTCAGGTGCAGGCGCAGTCTGTCCCCAAGATGTACCCTCGCGATGAATCCGAGGGCGCTCTTTTCTTGAAGACCGGGGCTCGGGAGGAGGAGTAATGGGCGGCTCAGTGGGAGGGTCAGGAACCGGCGGCGGTGGCGGTGCGTGAACATACTCATCTGCAAGGCCTCTTGTCTTGCTCTTCTTCTTCTTTTTGGTCTTCTTTGGGGAAAGGTCAATGACCTCGATAACCTCATTATCGTCAACCGGGGGATCGGGTTGTACTTCTTCGGGAACTTCTTCGCTTGGACCGTCAGCAGCGTCTTGAAACTCGTCGACAATCTCCTCAATCACTGGCGGATCGGGTGCCTCCATCGGCGGCGGCGGTGGTAGTGGCGTAGAGAGCTTTTTACCCTTTGACCTCTTGAGCTTTTTGCTAGTAAATTTGGAAGGTTGTTCGACAATCTCAGGTTCAGGCTCAGGTTCAGGCTCAGGCTCAGGCTCAGGCTCAGGCTCAGGTTCAGGTTCAGGTTCAGGTTCAGGTTCAGGTTCAGGTTCAGGTTCGGATTCGGATTCGGATTCAGGTTCAAGTTCGGGCTCAGGGGTAGCTTTCCTGGCTCGCAAGGCAGCGTTCTCGGTCAAGATACTGAATCGTTCGGCATCCTTCTTTCCCAGCTTACCCTTCTTAGCCTTCTTAGCTTTCAAGGTGGCAAGCTCAGCTTCCTCTTCCTCGATGATTGCTACGGCTTCAGCCTGTTCGGCTTCACGTGCAGCGGCCTCTTCAGACTCGGCAGCATCTTCGAGAGCATCTTCGAGAGCATCTTCGAGAGCATCTTCGGGGGCATCTTCGGGGGCATCTTCGGGGGCATCTTCAGGGGCATCTTCAACTGCTTCAGCGGCTTGCGCTTCGACTTGTTGAGCCACAATCTCTGAAAGAACGTTAAATCTCTCGGTATCTTTCTTGCCAAGCTTGCCCCTTTTCGCCTTCTTTCCTTTCAAAGCTTCGAGTTCTGCAACCTCTTCTTCGATATGGATAGCAGCCTGAGCAGCAGCCTCCTCAGCCTCGGCCGCAACAGTATCTTCGGCCGCCTGGGCATCGTCTAGTTCAGCAGTATCCTCGGGCACGTCATATAGAGTCTCCTCCGTTTCATCGGCAGCTGGCGGTTCAGCTTCAGCTTCGGGCTCAGAGGCAGCTTTCTCCTCAGCTCGCTTAGCAGCATTTTCTGTCAAGACGTGGAATCTTTCGGTGTCTTTTTTGCCGAGCTTTCCTTTCTTAGCCCTTTTGGCTTTCAAAAATGTAAGCTCTGCCTCTTCGTCCTCAATGATGGCGGCGGCTTCAGCATCGGCTGCCTCATTAGCAGCAGCCTCCTCGGCCTCTGCAGTCGCAGCAGCGCCGGCGGCTTCTTGCTCAGCATCAACGACAATCTTTTCGGGAGCTGATTCCTGAGCAGCAGACTCGTTAGGTGCTTGCTCCTCCACGGCCGGTTCCTCGGCGACGGGTTCCTCAGCCTCTTCCGCCGCCTTCTTCGCAGCCCGTCTCTCGAAATTTTCTGTCAAGACAGTAAAACGTGCTCTGTCCTTGATACCAAGTTTCCCCTTTCGTTCCTTCTTGGCAACCAAAGCTACTAGCTCGGCTTCTTCAGCTTCGGCTTCGGGATCAGCGACCTCGATAGCAGGTTCCTCGGTAGCGATAGCGGCCTCATCGCGCACATCTTCTGGATATTGAGTTTCGGATGCATCCTCAAACGGAGGGTCTTCTTCAAGGTCAAAATTGTCGCCCTCGGGGGCAGGTTCTTGTGCCGGGGCCTCAATCGCAGCCATCTCTGCAGCTCTATCGGAAGCATTGCTGATAAGCTCGTCGAGCCTGTCAGCATCTTTGCCCTTGAGTTTACCTTTCCTTGCTTTCTTTGCTTTCAAAGCAGCAAGCTCCTCCTCTTCTTGAGCAACGAGAGTTGCCTTCTCTGCTTCAGCTTCCGCGGCAGCGGCCTCTTCCGCGGCAGCTCTTTCAGCATCTATGGCGGCTTGCGCAGCAGCAGCAGCTTCCGCACGGTTTGCCGCATTCTCTGATAGAATCTGATATCGATCGGTATCTTTTTTCCCAAGCCTGCCCCTCTTCGCCTTCTTAACTTCCAAAGCAGCGAGTTCCTCCTCTTCAGCGACTAAAGCGGCTTCGGCTTCAGCATCAGCGGCCTCTTTTGCGGCAGCCTCTTCAGCGGCGGCAGCCTCCGCAGCAATGGCCTCTTCAGCCGCCGCTGCCTCTGCTGCCGCAGTCTCCTCAGCCTCTTTAGCAGCTTGAGCAGCAGCCGCTTCCTCGGCTCTTTTGGTAGCATTATCCGAAAGAGCTGCGTACCGATCAGCATCGCTACCCTTCAGCTTGCCCTTCTTCGATTTCTTCGCCTCGAGGGCGGCAAGTTCCTCTTCTTCGCCAGCAATTATAGTAGCAGCTTCAGCTTCAGCAGATTCCTTGGCGGAGGCTTCGGCAGCCTCTGCGTCCTCCGGAGAAAGCTCCTCAACAGCTGGTTCGGCAGGCAGGGATTCTTCGGTATCAGCTTGTTCAGCTGGTTCCACGGTATCAGGCACAGCATCCTCTGGAGGAGGTTCATCGCGAGCTGCGCCTTCAGCAGCTTCATCTGCCCGCTTCTTGGCGTTTTCAGTGAGCAAGTCGAACCGCTCCGCGTCCTTTCCCCTGAGCTTCCCTTTCTTCGCCTTCTTCACAGCCAACGCTGCCAGCTCTGCTTCCTCTTCGGCAACTTCTGCGGCCGCAGCCTCGGCAGCTTCGCGAGCAGCCTGCTCCTCAGCTTCCTTAGCAGCGGCTTCCTCAGCGTCTTTTGCAGCTTGCTCCTCTGCAGCTTTTTGAGCCCGATTCGCTGCGTTGTCGGTAAGTATTTGATATCGCTCGGAGTCTTTTCCTTTGAGTTTTCCTCTCTTGGCTTTCTTTGCATCGAGGGAAGCTAATTCCTCCTCCTCTTCTGCGATGGCTTTGATCTCTGCTTCTACAGCCTCACGGGCAGCTGTCTCTTCCGCTTCTGCTGCTGCCGCCGCCTGTGCTGCAGCCTCTTCTTCAGCAGCAGCAGCCTCGGCGGCGGCCTTATCTTCTGCGGCCTTTGTGCGTTGGGCAGCTTGGTCGGTGAGTAAGTCAAATCGCTCTACATCTTTACCCTTGAGCTTGCCCTTCTTGGCCTTTTTGGCTACCAGTGCTACTAGCTCTACCTCTTCCTCGGCGATCGCTGCAGCCTCGGCATCTGAAGCCTCTGGTGCGGCAGCACTTTCGTCGGGCACAGCATCATCTGGCTCGGGATCTGTCTCAAGGGCTGGCTCTTCTGCAGGCTCCTCTGGTGCCGGTGGTTCTTCTACTGTATCGAGACACTCTTTGATTGGTTGAGCGCTTGCTTCGGCACGCTTGTTAGCTTTCTCGGTAAGGACGTTGAATCGATCAGTATCCTTTTTGCCCAGTTTTCCTTTCTTGGCCTTTTTAGCGCTCAAAGCTCTCAATTCCACCTCTTCAGCGGCGATCTCGGCGGCTTCTGCATCCTTTGTCTCCTCAGCTTCACGGGCAGCTTGTTCCTCGGCCTCTCTCGCGGCGGTTTCCTCAGCTGCTTTGGCAGCCTGCGCTTCAGCTTCTTGCGCAGCAGCTTCTTCAGCAGCCTTGGCTTCCCGAGCACTCTTCTCTTGCGCTCTTTTGACCTTGTTGGCGACTAGGAAGCTGAACCGCTCCAAATCATTTTTGATTAACTTTCCCCTCTTGAGCTTTTTCGCTTTCAACTCCTCCAATTCCGCATCTTCCTGTGCAATTCTGGCAGCAGCGGCGTCCTCAGTCTCAGTGGCCTTATCAGCAGCAGCAGCGGCAGCCTCTTCCGCTTCCTTGGCAGCATTTTCAGCATCGGTGACTGCTTGCGCCTCGGCTCTTTTATTAGCGTTTTCCGTGAGCAAGTCAAACCGGTCCGTGTCCTTCTTCCCCAACTTCCCTTTCTTAGCCTTCTTTGCTGCCAAAGATGCAAGTTCTTCCTCCTCCTCTGCAATTCTCACCGCTTCCACATCAGCAGCCTCTGCAGGCTGCTTTTCGGGTTCAATGGCTTCGTCAGCAGTGGCAGCGGCGGCAGCAGCAGCGGCAGCTTCGTTTGCGGCAGAGACTTCTACATCTTTAGCGGCCTGCTCGTCGGCCTCGCGGGCAGCTCGCGCCTCAGTGCGTTGTCTGACCTTTTCAGTGAGAGCATTGAATCGTTCGGTTTCCTTCTTAAGTAACTTTCCCTTCTTAGCTTTCCTGGAGGTCAATGTTGCCAGTTCTTCCTGATCCGCAGTAGCTTCGGCATCCTCGCGAGCTTGAGCGGCAGCAGCTTCAGCGTCGGCAGCCTCCTGGGCAGCAGTTTCGGCGGCAGCCTGATCTTCAGCCTGCTTGGCCGCTTGTTCTTCTTCTGCCTCGCGAGTCGCTCGGGCTTCAGCTCTTCGCACAGCGTTTTCAGTAAGGATGTTGAACCGTTCTGTGTCCTTTTTGAGCAGTTTCCCCCCTCTTTTGGCTTTCTTTGCCGTCAATAAGGCAAGTTCTTCATCTTCGGCCGCTGCTTCTGCTTCCTCGGCCTCGCGTGCAGCCTTGTCCTTGGCGGCTTGTTCATCAACTTCTGGGTCTGGAGCGGCGGGAGGAACGTCATCGCCTAGCTGAACCAGATCGGCTCCTTTCTTCGTGTCCTTCTTGGAACCCCAAAAGCCCCAACCAGCTTCCACTGGCTTTTCTGCTGTTTCTACCTCGGAGTTGTCCGCACTGAATTCTGGAAAGAGAGAGATCTTCTTCTTACCCTTCTTGGGGAGACCCCATGCTGACCACCCGTCGGCTGCTTTATTTTCGATAGGCGAACTAGCCTCTTCCACGCTCTTCTTCTGAGACGTTGCGCGTAAAGAATTCCAAAAACCATCCACCTCGTTCTGATCGTCAAATACATCTGGGGGATCTGGTGCTGGTTCGGAAATAGGGTCGACCGCGCCCCAGATAGAAGGTTTCTTGTTCTTCTCTTTCTTGTTTGTGGACCATCCACCCCATGAATCCTCGACAGGTGGCGGATCAGGGGCAGGCTCGGGAGGTGGGACTGAAGAGTCGTCAATGATGTTCTTTTTCTTGGCTCGATCTTTCTTTGTGATACCCCAAGTATCCCAAATATTATCGGCAGGTTCCTTTTTCGCGGGCGTGGGCTCAGGCTCAGCTTTGGTAGGTTTCTTGGAGGCAAACCCCCATGGATCGCTATCGCCAATAATATCCTTCTTCTCTTCGTCTGGGTCCGGACCCCATATGCTGCTTTTCTTCTTGTCCTTCTTTGCGCCGAAACCCCAAGCGTCTTCCTTGTCGTCTTTCTTAGGCTCCTCCAAAGATTCGTCTAGAGGATTGTCAAAGGCGCCGAATGATAGCGAGCTATTGTCAGCTGGCTTGGACTTGCCTTTATCAAGGCCCCAAGGAGTGTCGTCAATACCCGTTTTTGTATCTGCTGGCGGATCCTTTCTCCCGCCCGTGCCTGAAAAGTCCCAACTACTGCCTCCAGTAATCCACTTTGTGCCCCATGTACCGAAAGTACTCTTGGGTTCAGGAGGGCCGGGTCCCAAGTCGAGTTTATCGCCCGAGTCATTGCCTAGTTTGATGTCGTGAAAGGAGTCCGTACCGAAGTCATTGGTTGAAGTATTCGGTGAGCCGCTAACATCCTTCTTCTTCTTTAAGCCTGCAGCGGTAAAGTTGCCCCAGTCGTTGTCGAAGGTGCCGCTGCCATCTTTATTTCCGCCTCCATCTCGATCCCCAGCTCCACCGTTACCACCAGAAGCATCATTGGCTTGGTCGCCCCCGCTGCCATCATTACCGTCACCACTACCGTTACCATCATTTCCATTGTTAGCAGGCGGTGGGGGAGGCGGTGGGGGAGGAGGATTGTGCTTGGCTGCGGGTTTCTTCTTCTTGGCTTGGATAAAGCCATTCTGAGAGTTGAGATCGACTGAGAGGTCAGAGTTTGGATCGCTCAATAGTTCATCATTTGACTGGCGTTCTCGGGGGGAATCCGCGGGCGGAGGAGTCGTGAACGCTTCATGCCATGTGGGAACACGTCTGCGAGCTAATCTGACAGTGTCGTTCGGGTCCATGACTGGATCAGACGTGTGACCGGGCTTGTGCTTCATGGGCAAATGACAAGGCAGCCTCGGGGAGACACATGAAACTTCTAGAGGCCTCTCGGCAGCATGTAGAATGGATGCGGGCGCCTTGATGTTCTGCGATGAGATAGAAGGTTAGATCAAATTAAGGTTCACGCAGCTCCGAGCATCTATCAGCTCAGACAGTCAGGAGTGATGGCCAGCTGGACCCTCCTCTATCTGCCGGACCGTTTCCAAGGGCGGGCCGGACTGGAGACGCCACCTGCTGGCGTTGAGTTTGATATACGTTCCAAGCAGAGGCGAGCCAACACAGTACGCTACCACAATGGCCAAAGCAGGGAGATTGGCTAAATCCTCTACCCGAGAGGAAGAAGGTGGATGTTAACTACGTACCTGTTTTGAGAACCTATCATCCAGCCACGCAAGGGCAATGAGGCCGAATTGTGCGCGCAGAGAGCGCTCATCCCAACAAGCCGGCGACGGCTGAATCGCAGACCGGCCATATCCGCTCCCTGTCCTGCTTCCAGTGAAGGTCAAAACATCGGCCGCGGCCATAGTGAAAGACGGACGTTGTGCAAAGGCAAGGCGAGATCACACTCATGGAAGCTGCGAGATGGGGCGAGTGTAGGAGAGAGGCGGCGAAAAGGGTGTTAGTGTAGAGCGAGGGCGCTAGTTGACGGTCCTCGATGCCCTTGCCGTTGCCGCCTTCGAGTCTGTTGCCAAAGGATCGCTCGTTATAGCGGATGTAGAAATCAATTCAGCAGCATTCGCAATAAAGGATTCAACGGTTCTTCGCGGTGCGCCGCGCGGTATGGTCGTGGAAGAACGCGGTTGTTTTCTGGTTGATGGAGTGCGATAGTCGACTTTTGGGTGTTGACAGCACGGATGGGCCGAGATGGTAGTAAGAGGACGATTTCAACGTACGAAATCGCCCAAGACGTACCGCAGTCAGGGCTGTTATGGAGAATCTTGGTCGGCGCCTAGTCTGTCGCAAGCTATCGCCAACTATCGCCAACTACCGTCAACGCGACTCTTTCTTCACAGCCAGCCACCAAGCCACCCTGGTCGCTGGTCGCCTAACCTGGGACGTTGGCAAGCCGGAAGCCTGAATTGCGGAATCCTCGAAATGGAACAGGCCGGGATAGGCTTGCGTATTGAGTCGACAGAGCTGGTGTGTGCTGTGTAAGGAAACTGCAGGAGAAAGTGGGAAGGAAGGAACAAGCGGCGATGATTCAGCGGGCCAGTGGCGTCAAAAGTCAAGGTAGCTGTCAGTACAGTACAGAGTACATACAGGTCCTCGGATCGTCTGCCAACTTTCTAATTTAGTCTTGACGAAGATCAAGCAGAACGTCGGCTCGGGTGGTGAGTCTGTCGATCCACTCGATTAGCCTACTGTCGAGCCCTTTGTGACTCTGAGTATGGGGTTTCAAGCTGCGAATCATTCTCCATAAACTCCGAGCACGGAAGCTAACAACATATTCGGCAGGCGGAGAAACTTACCAGAGCCTGTTTTAGGTCAACGGCTTACAACAGTTCAGCCAGTTGAATACCAAGAAAATGGGTCGAAAAGGGAGAAATACTTGCTCCCGTTAGGAGTTGTTCCCCTTCAGCACGTTCGCAGTTACTCGAATAAGCGCAATTTGAGTGAGCAAGCGATTGCGTTGTTGGCGAATTCAAGATACGATTTGGTGGAGTCTCGCAAGGAGGGGCACCACGCAAAGGTACCTGCCTCGAGGACCAGGCATGTATATATCCGCAGGTATTGGTATTAGCGACTCGTCGAACATCAGAGTAGACAGGCATTGATGGCCGCTAACGGTTCGCCTCTTGAAAGTCGTGTGCTTGATCAGGCTGGGGGGCGGGAGGCATGACACTGGGATTGGCCCAACCCTTGCCCAATCCTTGCGCGTGGTCTGCGCGTGCCGTCTCCATCTCTGCCCATCTACCTTACCTTGATCATGCTGTGACTATCCAGCATCTCTTCCCCCCCCTTTGCATTCGTCCCTCTTGCCTCCCTCCTCCTCAGATGGGCGCTCCTCAGGGTGTCCCGAGCATATCTGCTGATTGAGCGAGGTCGCCAAGGAGCCCATGGCGACCAAGGTATCTACAGTACTAGAGTAGTAGAGAATTGGGCTCACTTGTGGTTGGACCAGGCGATTGCCCCTGCGTGCTTGTCACGTTGGCACGGTCCCTGTCCGCATGTACGTTCGAGTCTTCCCTTGTCATGATCTCTCCCCTCCTCTCCTCTCCCAGCCACTTCTGCCCCTCCATCGAGTTCTTTACGGCTGAGGAACGTGAGCCTGCAAATCCTGTTCTTTAGCCTCTCATTATTATTATCAGAGTGGACGCGCTAGGCTGGATGTTGCGTGACTCCAGCTCTGAATCCGACTGCTTGAGTATGTTCAACTTCTTCTCTCATTTTCACCCCGAGATCTGGGTAGCATCAGTCTGCCTCCCTTGAGAAACCCGAAGAACAGTCAGTCATCCGATTCTTGTAACATCACGCGGGGCTGCTCTGATTTATTGCGGGAGGGGTTCTGAGACAGTCAGTTCTCGAGGTCGTTCGCTACCACTTCATGACCGACCGTAGTCCATAAGCTTCCGCTTGTGTTTCCCAAAAAAGCCGAGACATTGGCGAGAATAATCGTGCTACCCCACCGCTACAGCAATGCAATGGTGGTGAATCAGGTCATGGCGACGGCTCAGCTCCGGTATTCCTTCATATCTTCTGTGTGTCAACCGTCCTGTCTTCCCATAATTGCCATCGCTTTATAACGGTGATAAAAGCATGATTAACACATCATATCCCTCATGTCCCAGAACGAAGCTCAATTGTTTTTCATAACAGTATAGCAAATTCCGGCCAGCCACCAGGACTGCGTACTGGCTAAATTAGAAGACCAGCCCCTTGATATATCCGCTGGGGATGAACGGGACGAACCGTACTACTATTTGGATTAAATGTACTTCGGGTGCAGGGCATCAACCGCATAATCTCAGGACGTTCCCAATTCTCAAATAGAATCCCACCAGATGCCTGCGGGCAAACTGCAGACATCGGGAGCTAGTGCCCTAGTCTGGTGCATCATCCCGCACACTTGACCTCAAATGGGCATTGCCAACTCCTCACCGCTTCGACTCTTCGACTTGCACTGCTACGACCCTGTCCAGAAGAGAGAGAGAGAGAAAAGCGCTCAATTCTCTGCCGCTTGCTGTCGGTGCTACCAATTCGTTGACGCCAGCATTGTCGCCTCTCTGCACTGTCTGCAGCCCCTTTCAAGCCTGTAACCGCTTGCCCAACGACTCTCGAGCGGTCAAGCCCGAGCATGTCTACGAGTTAGCGGCTAAAGGCTTTCCTAAATACCGTTGAGTAGTAACTTAGTAACCAGACAGTAACCGGCTCTCCCAACTTTGGGCTGTGCTTGTTAGCAACATCGATAGCATTCGCAACTACATCGTACATGCCCTCTGAACGATGTCGTTTTCGAGGCACTTTCATCACACCAACTAGCACAAGACCCCTGATTACCATCGGCTTCTAACATCAGCAATGTCGAAGGCCCTCAAATCAACATGGCTACTGCTCCTACAAACCATAGTACTTGCTATTTATGGGAACATACAATACCTCGGTGGTCTAGATGCGTATCATTGCGCCTGACGCGCCAGTAGAAGCGGGCTACGGATCCCGAATGTCAACTGCCGTGCAGGGCACTTGCATTCTCACGCGATGGGTTTTTGACATGATGCCTCAGTCTAGTGCAGCCGAGCCTATGTCCTGTTCGTTGAGAGGGTGAAGCAGAAGAGGAGAAGAGAGGAGAGGTGAGGGGAGGAGCGAGGATGACGGAGCAGCAAAGAGAGAAAAAAAGAGGGGATGATGTCCTGCGGAACATAGTTCCACTAATATGCACTCTGTAACGTAGCCATCATTCCATTCTATATACAACAGCACGTGGATTTTCATGATTGCATTGCCCTGGACAGAAGAGGTGTTATGTAACGGCAGTATAAGGCGAACTTCCCCTTTGCCGGCAAGGATATGGCGAGAGTGCTTTCATTCCATTCTACTGCATCCCGCTGCGTCTTGAGTCAAGCTGGCCTGAGGATGGGTTGGTTGCCTTGTACGTACGGTAACGGTACGGTACGGTACGGTACCGCCACTAAGCTTATCTCTACTCCTACTTGCTCCCTTACTCCCTACTACTTAGCGAGCGATCGATATAGTGGTCTAGAAGTTGCTCCCTTTTTAAGGTTTATAAGTGTCAACGTCTTTAATCTTCCATCTACTGTACTGCGTCGCTTATTCCACCACGTAGGGCTTAGTCAGTCCTGTCACACACACCAACAAGTAGCTCCCCTGTACCGCTTTAACATGACATGGATCTAAGATGTGATCGTGATGGAGGGAGTTTTCATCGCACATTATCATCATCGTCGTCGTCGTCGTCGTCGTCGTCGTCGTCGTCGTCGTCGTCGTCGTCGTCGTCGTCGTCGTCGTCGTCGTCGTTGCTTTTGTTGATACGTGCAGGCAGTGACGAAGAGCAAGAACGACAGCGACAATGGCGATGCTACTGCAGCTGCTGATTTAGCAGTGCTCCGTAGTGCTAGTCCAGAGTAGAGTGGTAGAGTGGTAGAGTACCAACGTCAGAATGGAAGGGGCAACCATCATCAGCCACCATGTCGTACAGTACAGCATCAGCAAACGTGTCAGATCCCTGCCCAGGTCAAGTTTGCATCTTGTGGTATTTTTAACCTTCAGTCATCGCTCAGCCACCCTGTGACGGTGGTGCCCACTTCAGCGCTTTGCTTCTTCCCTGCGGCGCTCGACTCGGCCCAATTGGCTTGCAGTTCGCTGCCATTCGCGAACCCTAGCTTGCTGGCAACGAATGCTACAGCCTTCAATCGATCAATCCTTCCTACCTCCTCTCATCTCCATCGCCGCCCCCATCACATCCACCCTTTGACATCCCTTCGCCTCTGAACATCAGCCCTAGCCTCCGCGGATGCATCTCACTGCCTCCCGCGAAATCCTTCCGCCCCACGTCCAATCCGCCATTTGCCATTAGCCGTTAGTAGGGCTGCATCGTTCGAGATCGTTAGCTCGGGTCCCCGGCCGGCCTTGGCCCTGGATACCGTGACGTTGTCTTGGAAGAGAAGCCTGTCACGCTCGGCTGAGCAAGTGAAGAAGGAGAAGGAGGAGAGACGGGAACAGGAACAGGACCAGGAACAAGAAGGAGAGGAAGAAGGACCTCCCCCATCTCACTCATCTTGAACATCAGCTGCATGGGCTTTCTGCTGTGTCGTTTTCTTGACATCGAGAATACACACATAATGTTCCCCGTGAAAAGTGTGCTTGGCTTATATCCTCCATCACCGTCTTAACCACCCTCTCCCTCATTCGACACCAACATATCGTACATCGTGCTGGCTGTCTGTCAAATTCAACGACCGCCGGCTCGCTTAGACAAGCGACGTTGATCAACGTCGATCTCATCCGCTATACCATCCTCGTCACTTCGCGTATGACCTGGGAGCATCACCATCATCACCACCACCCTCGAACTCAGAGCTGCTCACTCTCACAACCACTCACGATGCGCACCCAACATCGCATCAGCATATCCGTCACAATCCCCGGCAACCTCCCTCCTCAAGCCGTCCTCGACACACTCCATACTTACGTTCCCCTGATCCACCACCACTCCTCGATGATCCGCTACGAAGAAGTGCCCGTCGACCCAGCCGCCGTCGAAGGAGACAACTTCTTCACCAGCCCGCCAGGCGAATCCACTCGCAGCTTCAACGTCCACGAGCTTGTCACCCTCGCGCCGAGTCTCAGCAGGGAGGTCATGTACCCGACTATCTTTCAATCAACACCCGAAAGCGTACGTTCCCGGGCGAAAGCCCCCGCGGGTATTATTGTCTGGACCGAGTTTACGGTGCGACCACGGCGAGACAGTGTGGGCGTGACGACCTCTCCTGCTGGATCCGACAGTACGGGGGCGACAGAAGTCGCAGAGGAGTACGAACTGCACGAGAACGCCGTGCTCGAGGCAAACTCCCTGCTCATGCCATTCATCACGAACACGACAATATCAAGTCACCGAGAGATATGCTGCAAAGTCGTCGAGGAAGCCACTAAAAACTACTTTGGGACGGGACTGCAAGTGTGGTGACCAAAGATATGCAACTACTGTAGCCCAGATTCTTGAGGGATATCTAGTGGTGGTCAAGGAAAGTGAGACTCATGATTACTAGACAGTTCAATCCGTGGTGTCTAGCATTATGGGAGAATGCGCGATTGCCGCACGGCGTTATTTTTTGGGATACTTTTAATCGACTAGGGTCAGATTTTCTGACACATATACTGGGAAGACATCATCTGCTACCAATCTCTATCTACTACTACAGTAGCATTAAAAAGCTAGAGCACTACACTAGTACTATAGTGAGCTTCCTCGTGCAACAATCCAGAGGCACAATCATGGAACAGATCTTGCCATGGCAGAGATGAAGTTAAGTCATAGCGCTCCGCAAACCGAGAATCACGTCTGTAAATCATTACGCAAAAGGAGAAGTGAAATAGAAGATGAATCAGCTAGGTTGGTATCTATACGCAGTGCCGTCTATTCCCGTAAAATAACACGTAACCGTCACCGGAACCGCCTCTTCCCGCCATTGTAGATGATGTGCCATCTTGTTATCCTCAAGCCACCCCTAGGTAGCGCCTGGTCCATCCACTGGAAATCTTTGAAAGTGCGGACCGGTAAGAAACCTTTTACCATGTGGAAGATGTGATACAGACTTGGACTCAGATAAGAATAAAACAGGTGAAGCGAAAGTAAGGGAAGTAGAAGCAAATAAACAGAAGATCAAGACGAAGCTAAGCCGCTTGTCAAGGGAATCATAAAGGGGTGAATGGGGGATATGGCAAAGAAAGGGATACGTTCGCCATTGCAAAGACAAGACATGTCAGAGAATGCAGGCTATCGGCCCCCAAAGTCACTTGCGTAGCCAATATCCCCAAAGTTCCGGCTCATGCCTCCATCGCCATAGCCCGTACCGGGACCGCTCACATATCCACCCTCTTCGTTCTCGTCATAATCACTGGCATCAAATGAAGATCGCCCGCTCACGTCATCATCCATACCACCACCTACATCAGATCCAGACCAATTCATATGCGCCAACACGGGGTACTGCGCGAGCAGCGCTGCTGGAAGCATGTAGTTGCCGTTCGTATCCATGGGATACGATGGTGATTGGTCCATAGTCACGGGCATGTTTTGAGCCATGTTTTGCTGGATCCGCGCGTCCTGCCATTGTCGCTGTCTCTCCACCATCTCCTCATCTAGCAATGGCTTGATACATATCCGACCAGCTTCAGAACGGAAGTGACGCCCAAGAGCGTCGGCTCGAGCAAAACGACGCCCGCAGCCCCACTGACCGCCAGCCTTGAGATCGCCTTTGCACACGAACTTCTTCTCACCTGAATGCAGACTTTCGTGCCGTTTGCGATCGTGCTGTCGCGCGAATGCCTTGCCACAAACGGTACAGACAAACGGACGCTCATCGGTGTGCGTTCTCAAATGGGAGCGCAAGTTGTAGGCGCGCGTAAACCGCTTAGGACAGAGCGTGCACTGGAAGGTGGCAGGATGCTTCTGAACTCGCTTGGTACTACCGCTGTCTTGTGGGTTCTGGTATTCGGGGTCTGCCAACCGCAACGCTATAACGTTGTTAGGTACTGCCGACGTTGATTGTCTTCGTCGTGAAGGCGATGCCGTCGCTTGTCGATCGAGAGGCGACAGCGACCTCGACACGTCGGATCCTGTTGATAGGTCTGAGCCGACTGACGGCGACATGCTACTGGCACTGCCCTGCCGACTAAGCATGCCACCACCGGGATGAAATGGGTCAGTGACGGCTCGGGGCCGGGATCTAGGACGTCCTAGTATCGGGTTAGACGAGTCAACAATGGCAAGAATTGTGCAAAACCATACCGCGATCCGGGGGGGTCAGAGAATCCTGGTCCAAGCTCTGTTTCGGAGCCTCGAAGGGACCGGCACTGGCATTGTTCGGGGCCAGGTCAATGTTGATGGCGGGAGGTGCCATTTGCGACATGTCAGGCCCAGTCGACTGCAAGGTAGGAAACGCCTCGATACTCCCCTGGACATGCATGTCGTGATACGCGTTTCCTCCAAACATGTTGCCCGTGGGCGCCAATCCGAAATTGGGCTGATGGGCCATGTCGGGCATTCGTTGTGGGATGATACGCGGGCTGATCGCCGGGCTGTGGGAAGGACTCCGAGCTTGATGTCCAGGGCTGCTCGCTTGGTGGTCCGAAATGCTGAAGTTGCCAATGTTTAGTACCTCGTGGTAGAGGCCACCATCAGAAGGACGGTGATGTGGCGAAGGAGCACCCAATTCGCTGTCGAAGGCGTCAACGCTGACAAGATTAGGTGACGGCGCGGCAGACGAGACATCTGAGAATTCCGAGGGCGTACGCCTGTGACCCCGAAACTGCGGCTGCGTCCAGTCTTGGTGGAGCTGGCTGGTGAGATATGCGGCCTCGGGACCGAGTGAAGCATGTCGTGAGTGAAGGCCAGGGGGAGAAGCGAATTGGTGTTGGTTGAAGGCAGGGGAGTGTTGCGCAGAGCCGGCGCGTTGGTGGTCGGGCTGGAGAAGGTGTGGAGGGGTCGGGGAATGATGCGTCTGAGGGGATGTCATGTTGTTAATGTCGTTCGGGCTCAATGAAGGTTGGTCGAACAGAGGCGCATTGAATTGTATGCCCTGGCCGTCTGCGGGGGGGAAGAGAGAGAAGTCACCGTCGCCAAGGTTGGGGGAGAGGAAGGCTGGTTGCGATTGGAAACTGGTGCCAGAGGTATTGAGATCGAAGGCGGTGATAGAAGGGTCGGAGAGGGTGGCCTGGCCGAAGGAGTTCTGTTGCGCCGAGAGCTGCTGCTGGAGGGGTTGCGAATGAGGCGACAGGTTATTGCTGCCAAACGAGTCGAAGGAAGGGCTAGCGTCGCCAAATGGTTGTTGAGCAGACGAATCTAAGCCGAGTCCGAGCCCAATAGAGTTATCGTTTGCCGAGAAAGGCCCAGGTGAAGGGGAGTGAGAATGGTTTATATGAGGGTGATGATGGCCGGTTGAAGGCGACCGGCCGCGCTGAGCTTGCTGATCCATGATGATGATGCCAATATTAGAAGCAAGAGCGGCACGCGCAGAGGGGGGAAGAGATGTAACGGCCCAGACGCTAGTCTAAAGAGCCGATACCAAAGACAGATGAGTCGGCAAGGCAGATTCACGTATCGGTATCAGCCTTTCTCAGGCACCGTGACGATGCCGACGGGGGCTGTGCACTCGCAGGGTGATGCAACTGGCGCGGGCGGTTGGTCTACCGTCTGAGGGCCTGAGGGGTCCTGTCACCAGGGTCAGACGCGTATATGCGATGCGCGCAGTCAAGATCGGCAGATAGCGATGCGAGAGCCCGAGATGTGTCGGTCTGTAGACGCGCGTAACGATACCGCGAGCTGTAGCAGCGGAAAGTAAGCTTGCGCCGCGCTGATGTGGGAGCAAGAGAGGGATGAACGATAAGTCTAGAGTAGAGCAGAGTAGAGTAGAGTGCGGAGAGGCAGATTATGGTTGGAATGGAAGTTGGGGCGGGCGGCTAAAAGGCAGCTAGTAGCTACTTGCTGCTGGTAGTACGTAGTAGTACGGTACTAAGGTTCCTGCTGCTGTAAGCTTCCAACTTCGACAACGACAACGAGGTTGAGTTTGGGTTAGGTACCGTAGTGGCTTGATGCGTGAACGCTGCGTAGAGGTACAGCGGAGTAGTGGAATGACGAAGACGGGATACTCGAGAATGGATGATAAGGCCGTCACCGCCAAGCGTAAAGACAGCAGAGACGGCTCCGGGTACAGTTCAGCGGGACGAGAAGAGGCGCGGGAGTACAGACTAGATGAGCGGCAATCAGCAAGAACGTGCGTGATGATGCCCAAAGGTCAGCACGTAAGTTATCAACTCCTAGTCTAGTAGTAGTGACTGCAGTACAGTACAGTACTAGAGCCAGCAGGGTATCAGGCGGCGAGGCTGTGCAGAGGTACTAAAGGATCGCAGAGACACTGTCGAGCGAATAAGCGTTGCTGAAGCGGCGGGAAGAGAGATGAGGAGGGGGGCATTAGAGGGGGAGATCGCCAAGGAACAGCAGCGGGTACATCGCGATGGCTTCTACAAAAGACACTGTAGTCAGTCGCGACGCGGTAAACCTGCCCAGATGTACATGATGCATAGCACATCTGTACATCGACAGCTGTACACCCGTGAATTTAAGCAGCAAGCTTGGCCTGATTGGCTTCGTAGCTCGGTTTAGGTTGCGACAATCACCGTAAGCCCTAGCAAAAGACTTACAAGGCTAGTTGCCTCACTCATCCGTAGATGCAACAGCAGCAACAGAGACCTGAAGCTCAGCGAAGCTCCGAGCCCCGAGGAGCCCTACAAGCCCTGGACCCTTGAAGCTCACCCCTACCCTCCTCCAGCCATCCCGTCATCTCACCTCATCCTCACCCACTTCCTCTGCGGACCTCTTCCTTCTCTTTCCCTCGCCCTATCCTGTGGGTTTCAGAGTCCGAATATACTGCAAAAAAGCACTAGTCGTCCTGTTGCTGTGGTAAAACCCTCTCGTCTAGGATTTATTAGATTAACTACTACGTACCACTGTGTACGGAGTCCTCCTCTGAACCCTTGACATCAAGCACAGCCACAGCCCCTACGTAGTTGTGGAGGTTCTCCAGCTGTCAAATACGTCAATGCAATCAATCCAAAACACTGGTCAAAACATTCGGAACCAAAAGCTGCCCAGTGATCAATTGCCAATATTTAATTCGAGCTGCAACCCCGCCTACAACTCACATGAAATGCGGTCCAATTCATACTGCCATCTTCATCGCAGCATTCGTCGAACATCGTCTCACGCTTGATTCCAACAGCTCCCACCGCCCGCCGACTCGGCCGACGACATCAAAACCACCCGCATTCACAATCGCAGCACTACGCAGCTTCTGACGTATGCACCCTCTACGACCGTTAGTCCGTCGAAGAGCCGCGTAACGGTTATCCAAAGATGTGGTGACGCGGCCCCGAGGAGAGAAGGCCATCCTCCCTCTTCCCCTACAGACAGATTAACCTGGACGAGCTGGCTCTCTACATCTGCACCGCACCCACGTACGTCCGTATGTATGTACGCAGTAAACACCCCAAAAATAGAATCTGTAGCCAAGGCTGATCTACAAGCAACCCCGACAACGCTGTCGAACGTGGCACCCGGCCGAGAAGGAGCAGAGCAGGGCAGGGGGTCGATACCGTACTTTGCACAGCCTCCCCAGCTTGTGGTCTTTTCGAATATCCTTCCATGGAGCTTATCTCTGCCTACGTTCCTTAATGTGGCGGCTTCGCCTCAAGGTAATCAACCCCATCGCATTCCCGTCCCGCTATTCTGGCACCACACTCGAAACTATCGAGGCGCAGCAGGAACTGAATGCTTGTTGTAAGTCAGTTAACTTGGCCTGAGTCGATTCGACCTGGCTCTGCATGAGATGCTCTGCTACTCCTTATACCACCTAAGCTCGTCTGAACGTGCTCACTCACAACTGAGCAGATATATCACAATCAAAGAATCACAACGCGACTCCCAAACTGCAGGTCACGGAAGCAATGTTTCAAGAAACAAACAAGAATCGAGTGAGCTAGGAGCTAGGCCCATGGAAATGGACCACTAAATAATTTGTACACCAAGCAGAGCATTAAGTACTCGCTTGAACAACCTGCCTCCGGTATGACAGTTCTCCCTTTCTGAGACATACCTCATACCACACGCTGGTCTATCATGAAAAGTTCCGAGTGATCTATCTTCGCATTCTAACAGGAGAACCCATCTTTATCTAGTTCGAGGTGCAGCTTCGATCAAGCTATCATGCCCAACTTGTAAAAAATATATATAAAGTAAAGCTTAGACGACATCGGCACGCTCCCAGCCTGCAGGCTTGAGACCGGGGTTAGGCGCGTCCTTCAGCTCCTTGAGGCCATTGGCGAACGGGTTCTTGTCTTGCGTATGGTTTAGGTTGCCCAGAGTATGGTTCACGCCACGGTGGACGGCCTCATCGGCTCGAATGTAGAGGATCAGATCCTTCATCGTTCGGTGGCTTTCGGGAATGTTCCAGTACTGTTCGTGTTACCTCGTTAGCACGAGCCTGAAGATGCTACGGGGGTGTACAAGAGGGAAGACTCACTTGAACAGCCATGTCGGGAATACGGTACTCGGGATCATTCCACTTTGGCAAGTTACCATCCTCAATCTCCTTGATACATCGCGTGTACGTATGCACGGCCTCCTCCTCGAGGTATCCGACGAAGCGGTGCACAATCTTGGGCGAGATGAGGTACGCCACGAAGAGGCTGTTGAAGAAGACACCCTGCGCACCGATAATCATGGTTCGCATGAACCAACCCGGCTCGCACATCTTCATAAAGGTCAACAGGTGCATTCGCTCGTTGAAGCTCTCCTCGAGAAGAGTTTCGATCCAGCCGTTATCGCGCTTCATGCGCCGAAGACTACTGAGGTGGCGAAGCATGCCAGCAACCATGCCTGGCACTCCAGCTACGCTCTCGAGGAAGATGAACCTGATCAGCTTAACGGCAGTTAGCAGCGTTTCCGAAGGCTGTTGGACTTCGAGCTACCTACCCATTGAGCCTCGGTAAGGGGCTTTGATGCGGCGATGGCAGTCGTCGGTCTCGAGCTGTCACTCTGCTGGCTATCGCTCATGCCTGTGGCCTTGTCCATGCAGTAACGGGCAAAGCGGACGACCTTCCAGGCGGTGTAGTCGCTCCACGTCTTGGGTGGTCGGTGTGCGGGCGTGACGGCGAGCAGTTCCTCATAGGAGTAACCGTGATGGGGCCATGCTGCTTTTGTGACTTCGCCCGAGGTCTCCCTTACAGGGACAAAGTCGCGGAGATGGCTGACTCGGGTTGACGAGAAGGGTCGACTCTGTCGATATTGTACGGCGGCGAAGCAGAGCTTCTGGGCTGTGGGGGTTGCGAAGGGGGCAGAGTGTGCGAGGTGAAGAACCGCAGCTTTGCTGAGCTGAGCAGTCTGTCTCGATACAGGGTGGATGGGGATGTGCGTTGAGAGCATAGGGATCGAAGTAGACTTGGCAGTCTGATGATGTGTTGGATAGATAGGTGTGACAGTGTTGTGCTGTGGTAGGTATGTAGTAATGGAACCTTCTGTGGACTGAAGTGATAGCGATGGTCAACGTATCCGTCGAAGACTGAACACTCTTATTATTATATCACGAGCACCAAAGGCAAATCAACTGACCCAGGCTAAGCAGTCTCTAGCATCCATGTACCTATTCTAAGCTAACTTGGAACGCGAAAGTGGATGAATGCGTCGGATAAGCGCCATGTCTTCGGTCTAATACGTTGTATACGTAAATCTCTGCAAGCTACGGGATTCAGGAACGAGCAAGAACGGGCTGGCCCGGCGGGATATCACAGGCCGTCACCAAGCCTCGCCGGGACTAACCAGAGGCGGATGGCACTGCAGTCAACCAAGTTAGCGGAGAGGCCGGAGTTCCCAATAATCAAAGAGTCAGATGACTGTGCGGGAAGGATTCGCACTTTGTGATCGGGCCTTTGGCGAAAAGAAACGGAATGGATTGGTGTTGTCTATAAGCGGCCATTCCCGGAATGATAGCCAAGGTAAGGCTTCGCGTAAAGTCCCGAGAGCCATGACTGATGATCCCGTCGTATTCCCTTTGTTTCGGGGTTAGGAACAAAATGTGTCATCCGCAGGTGCTTTTCGCTTCTCGTTCCTGGATGAACCCTTGCTCGAACTCGACAGCATACGACGGTCACTGTTACATGATGAGGGTATGGGTTGCAACCGTAGCATGCAAAGTGCCTACTACCGAGTTTTCGGGATCCTATTTCTGGACCACCACGTACGCGGGGAACGTGGGCATTTCTTTAGCCGGGAACTTTATCGATCTTATGCAGGGGGAGAGCGCCATTGAAGCAACCTGTTTGCTGTGATATGTTGTTGTTATGCGCTTGGCAAGGGCTTCATCGCGGTGGAGTTTCGAGTTGTCCTTGTACGCTACGTTACAGGGTACGTATCGTTGTAGATCACGGGTAGACATGGGTGTGGAGAAAGCCGGGTCAAGGGGTCCTGGCAACTGCCTGCTCTACTCTAGAGCCCATGATAAGGTACTGGGGTGAGAGGGATGCGTTGTAATGCTGTACGTACTGTACGGTATTCTATGCATGTTCGTATAGAGCCTGATTTCACACTTGGCAGGGCAGCGAAGCGTAGGTACTGCTCATGCTGACGAGCGAATAACCGTCCCCGAATCGTATAATTTTGAGCATGTCGTTTTGCTGACAGCTCTGGTCCGGGAGAAGCCGGAACGTAGCCTCCCTACCCTCCTTGGGAATGAAGAATGAAGACCAACAACCTGTACCGATAGTTGGAAAGAGACTCCATTCGAAGAGTCATCTGCTATGACTCAGGACCGTCGCATCGACCATGACAGCGGTTGGCCCCTTTCGAAGCTGGCTTTTCGCTTGACCAGAAATATAATTGGAGTAGACCGAGATCTTTGTAAAATGTACGAGTCGGAAGCAGACATCGTGATCTGAGCTGGCTGATTTGCGTCATCGTATTCGTACACAAAGTCAGTCCTCCCAACGCTCTCGAAGTACAAAGAAGTCGAGTAGATTGATAGTGCACTAACATCACTGGCGCGTAGTCTGCCCTGGGCGCGTTACTGCCCCTCCCCCTCCTCAGCCACCCCGCCCGACAATCAGTTAGTTAGGTGGGTGTGTTTGTGCCTGACGAAAACTCTTGGAAAACCCTCTTTCTTTCTCCGGTTTTATTTCACGACAAACGCCATTTAACGCCCTCCACACCATCTATCCTTGCCCTCTAGGCATCCGTACCGACTAAACCAAGAACCCGTCTCTTTCTCCCTCGACTCGCCGATCCTCGACGAATCTATCTTGACGCTCGACCGCTCTCGCTGCGCACACGAAACCTCCATCTCACGGATTTTCTCACATTCACCTTTGACATCATGCCTCCTAAGAAGTGGGGTAAGTTGTTGCTCGATAGATAACTTGGGCGTGTTTCAGCTGGTATTGCCCTCAGGGGGAAATGCTTCAGATACGTCTGTTTCGTTTCCTCATGTCTGATACCCGCTGCGATCCGCCTCATGGTCGAGGAGCCCAGGCTAATACCCTATTCATTAAGACGACGAAGAGAGCGAAGACAGCTCTTCCCCTGCCTCCCCCACCGTTGCTCCCGTTCGTGTTGGACGACGCCAGTTTGGCGACGAGGAGGATGACGACGACGTGAGTTTCCACCAGACATTCGCCAGCTCGTCCTGTAGCAATAGCTGACTGGTTTTCATAGGTTCTCGATTCGTGGGACGCTGCCGAGGATTCCGAGGTAGAGCGTGAGAAGGCCCGCAAGGCTTCCGAAGCCAAGGCCAAGGCCGCTGCTGAGGCCGCCGCCAACAAGAAGCCCAAGGGTGCCCGCATCGCTGAGCACCAGGCCGAGCGCGTTCGTCGCAAGGCTGAGGACGAGAACGATGAGGAATACGAGGAGACCGAGGCCGAGAAGCGTGAACGTCTTCGACGTACTGAACAAGAGGCCGATCTCGCCCACGCTGCCGACCTGTTTGGCGATATCGGCATCAACCCCAATCGCGGCAAGGGTCCCAAGCCTACCGCCATCGTCGTAAACGCCGACGACCCCACTTCCACCGTCGACATCTCCAAGCTGCCCCTTTTCGAGCCCAAGACGAAGCCTCAATTCGACCTGCTGCGGGACTCGCTCGCGCCGCTCATCAGTAGCAACGCCAAGAAGGCGCACTACAGCCTATTCCTTCAGGACTTTACCAAGGCCCTTGCCAAGGAGATGTCCAGCGAGCAGATCAAGAAGCTCGCCTCTGGCCTGACGGCTTTGGGTAACGAGAAGATGAAGGAGGAGAAGGCTGCTGAAAAGGGTGGCAAGAAGAGCAAGGCCGCCAAGACCAAGACGTCGCTCGTTACTTCCCGCTCTAATGCTGCCGAAGTTGACACTTTCGACAACGACGACTTCGGAGAGTAAGTTTCGACAACCATTCCTCAATACCAGCGTGGGTTTATTGACATTTCCGGTAGCGATGACTTCATGTGAAGCGGTTCTATAAACCTACAAGAGGCGTGCCGCCCTTCCTTCCCCCAACTTCACGCCGATGCTCGCAGTATCGACAATCACATGCCAAGCCGCGCCCCGCCTGCCTGTGACACTGCATTCTTCATAAGCTGCGGCGGTGCTATAGTCTGACGAATACGTATACGCACCAGCCCTTATAGCATCGCTTCGCTTTAGCACGATCTGCGCAGAGGTGGACGGCCAGCTAAAGGGGGATGTAGGAAGGGAGGTTTAATCGCGTGCCTGGTGATGAATGACGATGGGTCTCGAATGGGAAAAGGTGAATAGAGTACAGGGAGAGCTGGCCACATAGGGAGCCTAGAGTCTGACGACATAGAAAGCCATTGATTTTGAATCCTGGAATTGTTCGCAAGGACGTTGAGGCTTGCTAAATCTGTCAAATGTTTACATCATGCCCGATGCATCAACCAGTGCCAAGTTGCACACTTTACGTGAGTCGAAGACGAGACATTCTTGCTCGATAAACCATGTCTCATCACTGCTCACCAGAGTCTACCAACGACGAGCTACCATCGACAAAAGCTTCAGTATGATCAAAGCAATAAGGGTATCTTCCATCAACGATCAGCCTGCCACCATTCTTTAGTCAGTCAGTTATCGTGAAAAGTCGGGCATATGCTGGCTTGCTAATCGTTAATCTAACCCAACAGAACGCCAACAAGATGCTGGTCCTCCAAACTCCAACGCCTGTTAAGAAAACAACATTATACATTTCTCATATCATGTAGTTCCCGTTTCAAGGTTAGTCGCTTAAAACCAATTAGAATAGAAAAGTGAGTAGAGCATGCGCCCCCTTTCAAGCTTAGACTACATTGCCTACCATGCCCATGAAGAGAGCATGCACAGCCAAAGAAAGAGTCCAGAAGCCAACCTTTTTGAACCGTCGCACTCGGCTCTGCTGATCTTCGACGTCCCTGGCAAAGGCCTCGTATGTCTCAGCTGACATGTCGTTCATCAGGCCGCAGTCGAATACAGACCAGCTGCCATTAAAGTCGCTGGCGCGCTTGACGATGCGACAGTTGATGGGAATGTACGTCTTCTTCGCGTTGATGTACGCTACAATGGGTCGCACCAATGCTTGGTTCACGTAGGACATATCCTTGGTGAAGAGCGGTACTGCAGCTTTAACGTCGTTAAGATGAATGCGAAGGTCCATGATCAGGTAACGGCGATCCTCTTCAGAGGTCTCCTTGTCCGTCCCCGTCTCCTTCTTCGCTGTGTCATCTTCATCTACTCGGTCGCTGGCATATTCGGTAAGATGACCAGAGGTGAGAAGAGCAGGCGCCTGTTCCTTCACATTGCGAAGGAAACGGTGTCGATTCGAGATAACCACATCTTCAAGTTGGTCGTAAAAGTCCGACATAACTTTCGTAATGCCTTCATCAGTGTCCGCCGGAAACATTATGTCGGATACAATGTCGACGTTACCCTCGTAAATCCAGCCAAAAGGTCCCTCAACGCCGCGGTTAAGGTGATCGATTTTGAGCCCGTCTATGCGAATTCTGCTGAACTTCTTCCATGCCTTTGGATCTCCGAATCCGAGAACAGATCCTTGTTGATTGGTAGAGACAACCCCGTGGACCTGTCGAGGATGGATCGTGAATAGAGAACCGTCGAAGGAACCAGACATATGGTTTGCGGAGAGGAAGTCGTAGAAGAGCCACTGCTTTCGCAGCTGTGGCAGCTCGCAAGAGAAAATGCTAATTGAGAAGGGTCTGAAACCAGAAGGTTGGTGTAGTGTAACCAACAAATCTTCCATCTTGAACCTCTCAATCTCAAAGTCACCAGGATTATGTGTGTGACGATATGAAAGAGGATCGACTGCTGCATCAGACCACTTCACCGAAGTGCGGTCAACCACTCCACGGACGCCCTTCACTTCGACGTCTTTGAGTAGACCTTTGCTGTTCCACCACTTGTAAAATGAGAGACTTACGTTCACTGTCGCTATCGTGATATCGAATTGCGTGTAGTTTCCATCGTCTTCGACTAGTGTGTCATCATGATGGGTCTTTCGGCCAGCCGCTGCAACGGCGGCGGCATCCGAAGATCCTTTACTGACGGTTGACTTGCTCTGACCAGGTCGGCGTGAAACAAATACATTTCGAAACGAGATAACACCGTCTCCCCATTTGGGGACGATGGCTGACTCGAAGACTACTGTCACGCCTGCGGATTGGGTAAGGTAGTCGCCAATCCATCGCGCCAATGTTTCTGTGTCGTGGTAAGCCTCCTGAAAGAGTAGTCATGACTGATGGTACTAACCTTGAGCAAAGACGGTGTTGAGACCTAAGAGAAGGAGGGAGACAAAGGTCGTGGTGCCTACTAGAATCCAAACCAAGTGACCGAATAAGACCCAAGAGACGAATGCACCCCATTCATCAGCATTCCAGGGTCTCATGCTTCTGATTGACATCCACTTAAGCCGTACTTTCATCCTTTGCCCGAAACCGTTGGCAGCAGCGAGAAGCTCCTCCTTGGTCGGTCGGTGCGGCATCTTTGGTAGATGTGGAAGATGTAGGTATTTGGACATTGACGAGGCTATCGATTCGGGATCGGGGTCGAACATTCCTCCTTTTCCAGGCTCTTGCGTCCCCTTGATGTTTTCATTAGGCGCATCTCCAGAGGCTGATGTCTTTTTGGAGCCTTGCGGTTCCTTATCGCTCTTGTATCCACCTTGCTTCGACGTGATATCTTTGCCGCATGCGCACTTTGTATCCTTTCCACTATCGCTGTAGTGCCGTCTCTGTTGCTGCAACGAGAGCGATACATGACTTCGGACGCGGCGGAAGATCGAGGGATTGAATAAGATCGGTATTTCAGCATGAGTTCGAAGGACTTGGTTGAAGGAGTGACTTCGTGAGTCGCGCGCGGTGCTTCGCAAGGTCGCTATCTCATCGCGCGACTGGGTTACAAATTTCCGAAAGGCGAATTGCTGCGTTGAGGAGTTGAGAGAGGAAAAAACCGAGCTCCACAGCCGCTCTTTCGAGGCGTTGAGACGCATGCTAGAGGAAGCATCCGCGAAAGGCGCAAGGAAGGGAAGCCCCAAGCGCTGCCGGAGCAAGAATGATGGTATGCCCTTAGCCATGATTTCAGCGCATGGTGCCTGCTTGCAGGACAACAGTGTGTCAACACAGCGGCCGGGCAGGGTGCGAGGACAAGGCAGCTTGGGAGAAACTTCAGTCGAGGAGTAAATGATTGATGTCAACAAGTCACTAGGGTTCAAAGCTGCAGTGCTGATGGATCTACGGGCATATTCTTGTAGCGTAGCGGCTCGAAGGTGTAAAAAGTCGGCTCCATGACGCGCGCTGTTACTGCTTAAGCCCGGACCAATCGATAAGCTTCGATAAGCTACCACAAATTTTTGATCGGTGTGAGAAAGTTCGTCGTTCAGCCCCCACTGACGGACCCTTGCGACTTTGATGAAAGTTTGATACAGAATCAAACGTCTTTTCCTTAGCGAACCTGACATCAGCCGCCTTGTCATTTCCAAACCTCCAGTAGCCAAGCTGAACCCACGCGATATTCACTATTACGAAAATGCCAGCCCCAACCGCCTTGAAGAAGGCCGAGGATGCCCCGCTCGCCGCTGATGTTCCCCTCACGGAAGGTAAGAAAAAAAGTCATGCTGAATCGGTACATGATGTGTTCTGATGCGATTTCTAGAGAACAACGACGAGTTCCTACTCGATGCCTCCGACTCTCTCCCTACCGATTTGAACGATGTCCTAGCGCCAGTACAAGAAGCCGGCGATGATGAGATGGCCATCGATGAGGAAGGACGACCTCGCTTTGCGCCGGCCAGAGACATTGTAATAATGCCCATAGAAAGATCCAGTTGGGCTTCGCTTACCTTCCTTTAGGACCCTGTGACGCGAGTCGAGACTCGCAAGATTCCTATCCCCCCTCACCGAATGACGCCGCTCAAGCAGTCATGGCCGTCCATTTACCCACCTCTCGTCGAGCATCTCAAACTGCAATGCCGCATGAACATCAAGCGAAAGACAGTCGAGCTGAGGACTTCGAAGCACACCGTTGACACGGGTGCCCTACAGAAGGGTGAGGATTTTGTCAAGGCTTTCACACTCGGCTTCGACGTAGACGATGCCATCGCGCTTTTGCGACTCGACGATCTTTACATCGAGACTTTCGAGATCAAGGACGTGCGAACGATGCATGGCGACAGTCAGGCTCGTGCTATTGGACGTATTGCTGGAAAGGACGGAAAGACCAAATTTGCCATTGAGAACGCTAGCCGGACAAGAATTGTACTGGCAGACTCCAAGATCCACATCCTAGGGGGATTCAAGAACATCCATCTTGCTCGAGAATCAGTCGTTAGCTTGATCTTGGGCAAGCCTCCCGGAAAGGTTTACGGCAACCTGAGGACCGTGGCAGCGAGGATGAAGGAACGCTTCTAAATGAGGCTATGATAGATTTGTGTTGATGGGTTTTTCTTTCCTTCTCTAACTCGGCGTTTGGGTGGGGAGCACTATGGTTTCATTGACGGGCTACGTACTCGAAAGCATGACATGTCGATAAAGACGACATTCGTATGAATCAATATGATGTTTCGTGGATACCTCATGCCACTTTCTCGACACAACGTGTTTTGTAGTCTCGGGCCGAGTATGATGGCCGACAAGAGACCTTTGTTGTCAAGCCACTCTACAACCCAGCAAACCCCGCAAGGGTCGGCGCCTGGCACGGCCATTTCCCTTGAACACCGACAATTTCACCGACACTCAATATTGAGTTGGGAAAGCGTAGACCGAGACCACCACAGTCGTGCCGCAATGCGATACAGTCATACGGGCCTTGCGATGCAAACAACATTATCCAGTCAGGCTAAATGGGCTCGGAATTTACAGTATTTTGCAACAATGAATGGCTGATGCTGATGAATGAGTCTCAACAGCCAACGGCAACCCACGCTTGAGGGAGGAATTTGGTGTGGGCAACAGATGCGTTAATTACTAAGTTAGTATTTATTACCTCTGTTCTGTGTGGTGAGGTATAAGCTTAGCAGCTTGCTATAGCCCAAGCTTGATGATTACAGGTGAAGCCACGCCATTTTGGGGGGAAAGATTATTGAGAGGAGGTGGGATGAGTAGCGGGGTACATCTAACATCCAGCGCGCTTAGCGACCTACAGGGGTGCCCCTCTATCTGGCCGGCCGTTCGGTGTGTGAGATCATTCCAGGTGCGAGCGACGTTGCCCCCCTCCATCGCACCTGGCCGTACCCCACCTCAGGTTGTTGAGGACCTTAACAACGTGCTTGTTAACAGGTGCTTGTTTTCTCATCCCTTCCCTTCTCCTCTTCTCCTCTTCTTATAAGTCCATCATCTCCCTCCTCCCTTCTCGAATCCAGACTCTCTGTAGCTCTGTCTCATACAACAACTTCCAATGTAAGTCTTACCTTGCTCAAAGCTTTGCATAGCTTCAGGACCCTCTGCCCCTCCCCAACTCCCAACTTTTAGCATTACCCCACTATGACAGCTCTGATGCTTGCGAAATGAGCGAGAAGAAAAATTGCTGAGGCATATTTACTTGGCCTGGGTTGTCACAACCGGCGTTTTCCATCGTCTTCTCTTTTGACTCGGTCTAGAGATTGGGTCTACACGCATACCCCATCACATCACGCCGTTTCCCCTCGTCTTGCCATACCACCGCCCCTCTCGCATGAAACCGTAACCATCGGGCATCCGGCAGCTGCTAATCAAACCACCTCCAGCACCAACCACTCCAATCAACAAACTTCAAAATGGCCATCACTAAGGTCTTCGCCCGCTCCGTCTACGACTCTCGCGGTAACCCCACCGTCGAGGTTGACGTCGTTACCGAGACCGGTCTTCACCGTGCCATCGTCCCCTCGGGTGCCTCCACCGGTTCGTTCCGATCGTCTCTTGGTTCTCATCGATACATAAACTGATAAATCGCATCTGCAGGTCAGCATGAAGCTTGCGAGCTCCGTGATGGCGACAAGACCAAGTGGGGCGGTAAGGGTGTCACCAAGGCCGTTGAGAACGTCAACAAGGTCATTGCCCCTGCCCTGATCGAGAAGAAGTTCGACGTCAAGGACCAGTCTGCTGTTGACCAGTTCCTCAACGAGCTCGATGGCACTCCTAACAAGACCAAACTTGGTGCCAACGCCATTCTCGGTGTCTCTCTGGCTGTTGCCAAGGCTGGTGCCGCTGAGAAGGTCAGTAGCTCTTCGAATCAAGACTGGGCTTACCTTCAGCTTTGCTAACCCAAGTAGGGTGTCCCTCTGTACGCCCACGTCTCCGACCTGGCCGGTACCAAGAAGCCCTACGTCCTCCCTGTCCCCTTCATGAACGTCCTCAACGGAGGGTAAGAGATCACTTCCCACCTTTTAGCTTGTAATTTGCTCCTAACTTTATCTCGCAGCTCCCACGCCGGTGGCCGTCTCGCCTTCCAGGAGTTCATGATCGTCCCTACGTGAGTTTTTTCAGAGAAATCCCTTTTGAAGACACATTGCTGACCTTATCCAGCGAGGCTCCTACTTTCACCGAGGCCATGCGCCAGGGTGCTGAGGTCTACCAAGCCCTCAAGGGTCTCGCCAAGAAGCGCTACGGCCAGTCTGCCGGCAACGTCGGTGACGAGGGTGGCGTTGCCCCCGATATCCAGACCGCCGAGGAGGCTCTTGAGCTCATCACCGACGCCATTGAGCAGACCGGCTACACTGGCAAGATCAAGATTGCTATGGATGTTGCGTCCAGCGAGTTCTACAAGACTGAGGAGAAGAAGTACGACCTCGACTTCAAGAACCCCGAGAGTGACCCTACCAAGTGGCTCACTTACGAGGAGCTTGCTGCTCTCTACTCCGATCTCGCCAAGAAGTACCCCATTGTTTCCATTGAGGACCCCTTCGCTGAGGACGACTGGGAGGCCTGGAGCTACTTCTCCAAGACCCAGGATATCCAGATCGTCGGTGATGACTTGACTGTCACCAACCCTCTCCGTATCAAGAAGGCTATTGAGCTCAAGTCTTGCAATGCCCTTCTCCTCAAGGTCAACCAGATTGGTACCCTGACCGAGTCTATCCAGGCTGCCAAGGACTCATACGCCGACGGCTGGGGCCTCATGGTCTCTCACCGATCTGGCGAGACTGAGGATGTCACCATCGCCGACATTGCTGTCGGTCTCCGATCTGGTGAGATCAAGACCGGTGCTCCCGCCCGATCTGAGCGTCTCGCCAAGCTAAACCAGATTCTCCGCATTGAGGAGGAGCTCGGCGACCAGGCTATCTACGCCGGTGCCAACTTCCGCAAGGCCGTCAACCTGTAAACAGGTGGCAATGCTTGAATGAAAAGGAATGAATTGATGCCCCTAGCCTTGGTTTTTTGAAGGCAAAAATTAAGAGTAATAACGCCGAAAAGTTTAATTGAGGCCCGTATGAATTAACAAGTTCAAAAAAGATGCATGTTTTAACTGAGTGATCTGACGAGAATGTGGTAATCAGTGAGCAGATGCTTGGAAATAATGTTGGTGTGAACAAGCGTCGTTGAAAATAGCTTCTTGAGACACGCTCTTGGTAGTTCCTCACTAGAGTAACCTATCGATCTAAATGCTGAAGTTGCAAGCCACATGTGGCTGTTGCTACGGCAACAACTGGCTCAAATGGTCGATAACATCAATAAGACCCTAGCTTGAATACTTGGCACCCGGCCCATAGTCTAGCAGACTTTCTCTAACAACAACATACCGCATCACAACCTCAGCATTCTTTGCCCATTACTGAGGCGCCTCGCATAGGCAACCACTAACCCATCATGACAGCTTCAGAGAACCTCATCGACTTCGATCTGATCGAAGGGCAAAAGGAGAATATTCAAACACTACCTGGCGGCCGTTCAGCAAAGAAGCTAGCCGAACTATATTCCGCTTCGCCTTTCGGCAAGCCCTCTGCTCCAGCACCATCAGACACGAGGAGTGTCAACAACTGCATCCGTGCCGAATACGAAGCAGAGATTGATAATATCGAGGAGTCAGACGACCCTTTAGATATCTACGACCGATACGTACGATGGACACTAGACGCATACCCATCGGCTCAAGCAACTCCGCAATCACAACTCCACCTCCTACTCGAGCGAGCAACAAAGGCTTTTGTTGGTTCGGCGCAATACAAGAATGACCCTAGATATCTCAAGCTATGGATGCATTACATCCACCTGTTTTCTGATACTCCGCGCGAAACATACGTCTTCTTGTCGCGACAAAGCATTGGCGAAGGCTTAGCTTTGTTCTACGAAGAGTATGCTGCATGGCTTGAGAGTGCAGGACGATGGCCGCAGGCTGAGGAGGTTTATAAGATGGGCATCGAGCGCGAGGCGCGTCCCGTACAGCGATTGGTGCGTAAATTCAAGGAATTTGAGGCAAGAGTCGCACAACAACCCGATGTGATGGCTGAGCCAGCATCACCGGCATTGCCGACTGTCCGGCCTGCTCTTGCGGCCAAGGTTGATCCCTTCGCGGCAGCCTCTGGACCGGCAAATCCTCAAGCCGCGCGCCAAAACCCGGCACAAGGGTCAAAACCAGCAAAATCCAAGCTACAGATCTTCTCCGACACTGAGTCCAAGCCGTCTGTGCTGCCAACAATGGAAGCTGGCTCCAAGGGCTGGGATACGATCGGATCTTTGGTCAATCGAAAGAAGGAGAATATGGTGGAGCCAAAGCCTTGGGCGGGCGAAACTCTGAAGGCTGGTGGAAAGAAGAGCACGGCCCCGAAGATGCCTGTGTTCAGAGACCCGGTAAGTTGCTTTCTTTCCATTCCATCACCAATGTTGATGGCCACAGGACTAACCTGTCGCCAATCTGGCGCATGTCCACTGCAGTGTCTTGCGCAAATAAACAATGCTGTCGTGCTCCCTTCCAAGCACCAAGTCTCTGTTCATCCTCAAACAGGGAAAAAAGAGCGAGTGTTTGTAGACTTGGCTAGGATTTACCCGACTCCTGAGGAGCCGGGCACTGAACTTAGCTTTGAAGAAATCATGGCTTCCCACCGCGGTTGGCTTGATCAGACTTGGGATGACGAATCGATCGATGAGAGCGTTGTTCCCGAGCCAGAAGTGCCACTGCCAGATCTGCAGGAAATCAGTCAAAGCGTAGTTGAGAAGCTGGTGATTCACCAAGACCATGTCCAGTACGATGAGAATGGCGTGGTCATGGAGCAGCCCCAAGTGCCACGTGTGGGTAGGAAGAAGAAGATGGTCGAAGCCAACGAAACTCAGATCAGTAAGTTGCTTTTCTTTCTAGGATTGATTTGAATGAAGAAGGCTTACCTCTAGGATAGTCAAAGCGAAGTTGGACTCACCTTCTCGACCTAAGCTAAAGAAAAAGAATGGCGCGGAGCCTACGATGACACTACACACCAAGGCTGCCACGGATGACATCTACGACATCTTCAATGCTCCTCTCAAACCCGCTTACCAAGAGGAGGAAGAGAGCGCCGAAGAAGACGACTATGAAACAGATGACGGATACACGACTGAAGTAGGAAGCGTGGACAACAACACCACCAAACACATAGTAACCGACGAGACTGGTGACGATGAGAACGCTGAGAACGACGAATCGGATTCGAAAAGTGTGGCTAGCGAATGGTCCGACTTTTCGGCCCAGCGTCACATCCCCAAGGTTAACCAGGAAGAGAACGACGAAAACGTAATCAATACGAGCGCGCCAGACCAAGAGCAAGAACTCCCCGAGCCTCGAGATCATGATCAATACGACCATGAAGCAGAGAACGATGAGGAAGAGGACGATGGTCAGACATCTATTGGAGATTCCCCCCCACGAACGCGGACGGTCTTCGTACCTTTACCCCCGGAGGACTACGAGCCACCTACCCGGCCTTATAGGGATCCGGCTGAGGTAGCTAATAACAGGTTGCCCTTCATGACACCAATCACTGAGAGAACAGAAGTCTCACTCGACGTTGATGGCGAGTATGGAGAACACTACAAGACCCCTTGCAAGCGCGATGACGCTTCAACGCTTTACGAAGAAGAGGACGACGACGACGAAGGCTCTGATCTTGAACCGTTGAGCAGTCCTCTTCAAGAGATCATTGATGAGGCTCGCTCTGTTCCAAGGAAGATTTCCCCCAACCTACCTTTGAAATCTGCCGGGCCTCTTGGTAAGGCTACTAAAACTACGAGTATCCCCTCAAAGGGTCCCATCATCAAGGAGTTGCAATGCAACCCCATTGACCAGGCCGTCCGCTCCGACATTTTGGACAATGTACAGCCTCCTTTGAGCGCACAAGCTGGCTTTTTCGACCATCGCGACGAAAAATACGAGCGCGGAAACGAAATTCGCAAGTTTGCGAAAGCTCTAACAAGGGCCCACAAGGCCGGCGCGGATAGAACTGGCCCCATGCCAGCCCCGGTGAACATTGAGCTTCCGGGCATTGAGTCTGTATACACACTGAAGAAGGAACTCGGTGCTGGGGCCTTTGCCCCTGTCTACTTGGTCGAGAACTCGGCGCCAGAGGTGATGGAAAATGACGAGAATGTTGTGGCTGCTATGGGCAAGGGGGCCTTTGCCGTCAACCACCGCAGCGCAGTGGAAGCTCTAAAGATGGAGGCACCTCCCACAGCATGGGAGTTCCACATGATGCGAGTGGCACACACTCGTCTTGGCCCTCAACATCGTGCGTCTGCCTCACTATCATATGCTCACGAGATGCATCTATACCAAGATGAGGCTTTCCTCTTGCTCCCTTACCACCCGCACGGAACACTCCTCGACGTGGTCAACTTTTTCCGTGCCGAGCCATCCGGCGTCATGGATGAGCAGCTCGCCATGTTCTTTACAATCGAGCTAATGCGGACCATGGAGGCCTTACACGCCAAGAGTGTCATGCATGGCGATCTTAAGGCTGACAACTGCCTCCTTCGTGTCGATAGCTCATTCGACGATACACCCCTCACTAGCCAATGGCATGCCGATGGAAGTGGTGGCTGGTCATCACGCGGCGTGACACTGATCGACTTTGGGCGCGGCATCGATATGCGTGCTTTTGTGCCCGAGGTCGAGTTCATTGCCGACTGGAAAACGACCGCTCAGGACTGCGCGGAGATGCGCGAGGGTCGGCCATGGACTTGGCAGATTGACTATTACGGCCTCGCGGGTATCGTGCACTGCTTGTTGTTTGGCAAGTACATCGAGACCATGCGATGTGACCAAGGTGGCCTGGGCAAGACGGGCCGCAAGTACAAGATTCGGGAGAGCCTCAAGCGCTACTGGCAGACTGACATCTGGGCTGACTGCTTCGAGCTCCTGCTCAACCCGGGCTCCTTCGTTGCCGCAGAAGATGGCGGGAGAATGCCTGTGCTCAAGAGCATGCGCAGCATTCGAGAGCGCATGGAGGTGTGGCTCGGAGCTAACTGCGAGAGAGGTGTTGGTCTGAAGTCGTTGATGGGGCGACTTGAGGCTTATGCAAAGAGTCGCAAGTAAGGGAGTTATTGTGTAATGATGTCGGCTATCGTTGTCTTCGTGACTTATGTTTGGATGTTGATTGCTTCAGACAAGGGCATGCGCAGGACTGGCGTTGGGGTTTTGGGCTGTGCTTACTGGGATTGGTCAGATCGGACTGTTATCCCGGGCGTGGTTCTCGGATTAGAGTTACATAAACGTTGAATACCCGTCAATAGAATGCCAAGTATATGATCTACATGTTGTGGTTACAAGCCTTGCTACAAAAATCGTACTACAAAGGTGTCTAGGCGTTCAGTCGCTCCCCTCATCCGACGGAGTAGCCTGCTTCTTCTTACCCCTCTTATTCTTCGTATCCTTCTTCCCATCTTTGCCTGCTTTGCGGTCTACCTGATCTTGAATCTTCTTCCTCTCTGAGAGACCCTTGGCCTGCAGATCCACCTCTAGCTTCTTGAACTCATCGCTCTCGGCATCCATGCCAATAAGACTCTCTAGCAGCTTGACCTCGTCAGCCCAGATCTGCTTGTCCTCGACAGCTTTACCGCCGTCGGGGCCTGGACGGTCGATGGGCGTCTCGAGCACCATGGGGAGATCTTGGAAAGCGTCGTTATTCATAAGACTGTGGAAGGCGCGCAGGCCGAGGAAGCCGGTGCCAATGTTGGCGTGGAGATCACGGTGGGAGTTGAAGGGGGCCTTGCTATCGTTGACTGGAGATGGTCAGCGACAATGTCAATAGTTGATGCTGAGAGAATAACTTACGATGGAAGGCTTTCAGGTATTCTCCGCCTACGGTATCGTTGAAGGAGTCAAAGGTCGTCTTGAAGGCATCAGGAGTCCGAAGGTCATAGCCAGCTGCGAAGGCATGACATGTATCGATGCAAACGCCGACACGGCTCTTGTCTTCAATCAAAGCAATGATGTCCCGAAGGTCCTCCCAGGTTGACCCAACAACATTGCCCCCTCCCGCCATATTCTCCAGTACCGTAATCACCTGCTTAGTGGCCTTGTGCGCTTTGTTAAGCTGTGCGGCAATTCGACCCACGGCCGCCGCCTTTGCATCGCCGAGTGTCGAACCGGGGTGGAAGTTATACAGCCTAATGCCTAACTCCTCGCATCGTGAGAGGTCATCGACGAAGCTGCTGTAGGCTTGTTCGGCCTTCGTCTCATCCGCCTGTGCGAGGTTGATGAGATACGACCCGTGTGGGAGGACGTGCTTTCCAGCTTCGAAGTTATGCGTCTTGCAGTTGCTGATGAAGTTCTTCTTCGCTTCTGGGTCAAGGGGCGGATTTGCCCATTTGCGCTGGGACTTGAGGAAGAGGGCAAAGGCATTGGCACCGATGTGTGCTGCGCCGGTGACGGAATTCTGGACTCCTGCAAGTAGGAGAGTTAGGGGATGCTGAGAATGGTATAGATTGGTTGGGAGACAAACCTCCAGCGGCGCTGACATGCGCACCGATGTACATGGCCTTCTTCAGTGAGGACACTGCTGTTCGGTCGGCGAGAGGCATGTTGTCTTCTTCCTTGGCCTTTGTCCTTCGCTTCTTGGGTGCCTGGGCGGGCTTTTCAGTCACTCCGTTGACTTGAACAGCGCCCCTTTTCGGTTCCGGCTGCACCTCAGTGTTGTTGACCTTTCGCTTCTTCGTAACTACTGTCGGTTGTTCCTCGTCTTCTAGCTCAGGCTCCACCTTGGGCTCAAGCTCCGGCTCAGATTCTGACTTGGCCTTTCGTTTTGCTGATACTTTTGTAGTAGTGTTGTCGTTTGGGGCCTTGGACTTGGTCGCGCTACCCTTGGCAGACTTGACGACGCCGTCTTTCGTATCGCCCTTGTCTTCGTTGTAGTTGACGGTGGGCTTATTGCGTGTTGACGTGCGAGGAGGCATCGTCGACAATTCTCGCTTTGAAAAGGGCCAGACTATCCGTCACAAACTCCGCACTGGTTGACTGCAATTCGGTTCGAGATGATATGGTCGTGAAATGGTGGAAAATGTTGAAGTACCAGCAATTTAGGATACGCAAGGTAGCAGAGCTTGGAGCTTGCGTAAACTATTCGCGTACCAGAATGACGTTGAAACAGACGAACGGAACGCCAAGTCATGTGATGTCGTTTACGCTTGGGTGAAATCCTCTCATACAATCGAGACTCTGCGGTATAGCCGACCGTTTAAGTATACTGTGTGTTGTTTTTATTTGTGAGTTACCACTTTCAGAGGTTACTTTAGTCTTACGAAAATCCCAAACGAAAAGCGTTCTCTGTATTGGAGAGGCACAGTTATATTGATGAATTTGAAGCTTGTTGTGGTAATGCCTCTCATCTCGTCCTAGCTATACTACCATCCTTACCAGAATATTTGAATAAGGCCAAGGCCGCTTCTCGAAGGCCATTGATGATTCAAACCGCAGATAAATTCTTGCTCGCGAACGTCTTTGGAAAGCTCTTCGAAGCCCAGAAGCACAAGCAGGGGGAAAACGTAAACAGTTGCACAGAGCATGCAAAATGTTCCAACAGAATTCTTCCACCACCTTTGAACAGTTGCTAGAAATTATCAGGGGATAATTTTCAGTTCCTCCTTACGTTCAGGGGCAAACTGATCCTTGTAAGAGTCCCAGAGTCTCTCCACTTCTTGGACGTATAACTCATGGAGCCGGTCAATTGCCTCTTGGGAAGGCTGGTTACCATGCGATCGCTCCACTTGAATAGGTTTACCAACAACGATGTTGACAGGTCGACGGTAGGGCATCAGACCGACATCATAGTTAAGTACGCCTCGACCGTGGAGGGCTGGCACGGTGAACTTGAAAAACTTGAGGGAAATCATTTGAACCTGGTGAAGGATAGGGTGCGTCTTCGTGCTCAGTTGATCGTAGAGATCATTCTCCCCGAAGCTAATTACCGGAACAAGGTCGGCGCCGGTGCGGAGGGCCATCTTGACAAAGCCCTTGCGATGCTGGAGTACTAGTCGTAAGACTCCAGGTTGAGCTTCGAGCGATTCGCGAGCACCACCGATGACAATTGTCACAGCACGACCTTCTCCATCATTGTTCGGGCCACCCTTTGTTAGAATGTTCCAAATGGACTCCTTCGAGACCGAACGAATACCAGCAAGTAGGAGCCAATCACGGTTGAAGGGCAGGCGGAAGTTGTTATCTAGCGTGAGCAATGTGTTTGTAATGCCAGGAAACTTTTCAGCGAAGCCGAGGGCGTTGGTGCCGAAAGCACCCATCGACCCGTGAGAAATGATCCCATGGGGGTGGTATCCAAATATGTACTTCCTCTTGCAATCAAGATCGAAAGTCTTGTGAAGCTTCATAGGGAAGTACCCAGTGAAGTACTTCCACAGAGGCAAGCCTCGGAACCACTCAGATCGGTAACGCAAACTTCCATCAGTTGCCGCTGTGGAAACAGCTAGATGGATTAGATAGGGAATGAGAAGTGGCCACATCAGTGGGTTGGCGCAACTGAACCAGAAGATGGAGACCAACAAGGTGATGGACATGCAGTGCCATAACACGGCAGCGGTCTGTAGTCGCCGGGTCATGGGGACATGCAAAGGTGCGAACCGGATGCCACCACCTCGCCAACTCTCCTGCTTATGGCCGATCGGGGTAGCAGCACCGCTCAACTCTGGATATTCGGTGGTGCTGCCTTTGTGCTCGCCCTTCGCTTTCACATCGCCATTGGTGCCATTTGAGCTGTTGGCAGCTATGGAAGCATACGACTTCGGTCCACCACTTCGCTTCTTTTTCTTTTTCTTTGAATTCGATTCGTTGCTGAGGGAGTCGATCTATTTTATCATGTGGTTAGCCACAACCTGTTGAGTAGTACTTGAGGATGAGAGTTTGGCCTACGGAGTCCAGACTATCAGTGTCGACGCCGTTGGAAAGGTTTGGAGGTTTGACCGGTTCAAGAGCAGTCTGGGGTTCGGTGTTGGGATTGGCGATAGTTTGGACCTTTTCGTTGTTTTCAGGACCTAATATCGCTGCAAATTAGAATGATACTTAAAACGATACTCCAAGCAATCTAGCCCAAGCGCCCAACCAGCAATACTGGGAAGACCATGACATAGCCACACATCCAAAGTAACGACCGGGAATTATGTATATGGATGGATTGACAATAGACTCACCGTTCGCCGCAAGGACTTCAGCTTCAATGGCCGAATTCGCCATGACGTTTAAGGCAAGTGGGAAATTCTCCAACCAGCAACCGGTGATAGATGGAGGAGGGGTTGGATGGGTGTGCCAGGGATTGTCGTTTAAGTTCGATGTTTGGAGGAGAATGAACAAGAATCGAGGGGGAAACCCGATCTTTTCAGAGATCCAAGTAGCTTCTTGCAAGGGAGGGAGGCTGGAACGGATGATCCCGGCAATCGGAAGCTTGTCGTCATGCAAGAGCATGGAGTAGGGAACGTAGTGGGACGTGCCTGCCCAGCTCGACGAATGTGATGAGCTACCCGCCTTGTTGACGTTACTCGACAGAAGCTGACACGTGAAAATGGAGATAGTGGAAGCGTCACGTCATGAGCCGTGCGGTGGCTTGTAGTTGGACTGCGCTATAGCTCAGCACTAAGAGGCAATATACAGTGTCAATTCTACAGCATGCTTGACTTTACCTTCAGCCTCAACCTAATCGGAGATCGAGATAAGCTAGTACCTCATGCGTGGTGATGAATAATGAACGAATGAACACTACAGTAGGTGCTACCCGTATGCTTGAGTATGAGTTCCTAAACACTTCGTCGTACGTACGGAGCAGCTTCCCAGAAAGTCTTTTGACGGGTTCGCAACGTCAGCAGCTTTCAGATACAAGACTAACAAATCAGGGCAAGATACGAACGAAGTTAATATTTCAAACATAGCAATGCTTTTGCTATCTAACAACGCGAAAGGTTCACACATAACCTCCCATTTTGAGTCCTCTGCCTCGAGGCGAACTGTCTGAGGAAATAAAGGAGACCGCGAGATAGGAACACAAAAAGCAGAATATAGTACAGCTCAGCGCCACGGTTTCTATCACAGGCATGCCGTGCGTGGCTTCTTTTTATAGTGGAGGTCCTTACCATCCACCAATGAAACCCAGGACCCCGAACGCCTCCTTACAGCACCATGCCAAGTCATTGTCAACAGAAAATCAGAAGGGCGTCTCAGTGTGCTTGTTTAGAATTGAAGAGGAAATAAAGAATGGATGAGGGCCCATCTCACACATTGGTGGTTGTGCCTGTAGCGGCAGCGTCGCGATTATCGATCTGCTGTTTCAGAGTAATGACTTCGTGATCCAACGTTGTGACCTTGTCGGTAAGAGATTTGACCTTCTCTTCCAATGTTTGGATGTAAGCCCAAACACTGGGGTCGCTTTGCGCAAACATGTTACCGCTATCGCCAGTCGCCTGTGTACCGCTTCCGGTCCGCGTGTGCTGGAAGTTGGTAGAGTTGGGGGCGGCAAACCCGGGATGCGACAGTCCAGGAAGCTTGGGCCGAGCTTGCCCACCATGCTGAGCCTGTAAATCGGACTGCCTTCGTCCAAATGATTGCTGCTGCATTTGCTGGTTCAGGCTGGGCGATCGCTGTCTGGTAGCGTTGGGTGAGTCGTGAGGTTGTACCCCAGGGCTAAGCGGCTTGGGGCTCTCCCTCACTGCAGCCTGGGAGTAGATGCCCGCATTCGCGGCAGTTACGGGCATTGACGACATGCTCGTGTTTTGCGTATTGCTGCTACCGATACTGTTGGACACGCTTGGCGTGGCGTTTAAGCTTGCCTGGCTGTGATTAACGTTTGGAGGGTAAAGGCTACCCGCACCAGGCCGAGGTCCCACAGGTGGATAGGTTCGAGAGTGGTTTCCGTAGGCATCTGCTTGAGCTCCAGACGCGTGCTGGGCATTGATGCTGGGTAAGCTTTGTCTCCTAAGCTCCTCTTCGTCCCCATTGTCATAGGCAAGGCCAGACATAGTTGAGTCGTCCACGTCCCCCATTCCTCCGTCTAACTCATCACCATCGGCAAAACTGCCCATGCTTGACCGCCGACCGGCACACCCACCGGCACCTTTAGCATGACGAGCCAGAGCGTCACCACGGGCAAATTTGCGGTCGCACTTGGGGCAGACGTGGGGTTTTTCTCCAGTGTGCAATTTCCCGTGGCGCTTCAGATCGTGTAAACGACGGAAGCGCATCTGACACTCAGTGCAAACGTAAGGCTTCTCTTGGCTATGCGTCAATAGATGACTCTTCAGGTTATGATGACGCGTGAATTCGGTGTTGCAATACGGACACTTGTGTTTCTTAGAGCCCGCCGAAGTAGGAGAAGTTTGGCCGTCCGATGGTGCTGGAAAGCTCATGCCACGAATTGGAGTTTCGGTGAGGTTTCCGGTAGCTTGAAGAGATCCAGGGTACGATAGAGATCCCGGTTGAGGTCTCTCTTCCTGGACTGCAACCTGCTGCGATGACTGTTGAATATCGGCCTTGTTGTCAACCTCCATTGGAATGGGGCTCTCTGTAATAGGGGCCCCGACAACGCTGCTTACGCTCTGGGGGCTTGTGTCGCCGCGTTCACCGACTTGGTTTGCTGCCCTTTGAGCCAGGGCCACCGGGTTCTGCATCTTGGGAGACGAGTCCATGGAGGCAGTTGGCGCGGTTTGAGGCGCTGGCTGCGACGTGCCCTGAGGCGCGTCGACAGGGCGACTCATTGCTTGCACAGAGCCAGACATGAGGGAGGCAATGACTCTCTGGCTAGGGTTGCCACTTGTAGGTGATAAGTTTCGGGCCCGTTCCTGCTCCTCCTCCTCCTCCTCCTCCTCCCCCTCGTGTCGCCGGCGCTCGTCTTCGAGGGCAGCGGCACCCGTCAATGGCGATACTGGAGAACCAGTAGTCGCTAGAGCGAGACGAGCGGACTTTATCGGTGAGCCAAAGGAGACGGGCTGGTGCGTCTGGGAAGACAGCGAGCGCGGAGAGGAAGGCGAAGGCGACCGAGGTCGCTTCAGTAGTCGAACTGCTTCGTCAGAAAGAAGAAGAGCGGGGGGTGTTGCAGCTGAGCGCGTCGCGGGAGGGGTCTCGGTTGCAGCAAATCCGGAAGCGTCCGAAGCCATGGACGCAACTACAAGGTGCGTGTCTGAAATCTTGAAAAGATGAAAGAGTGCAACGCAAAGTCAGCTCTAGTAAGGTCGGCGCGTCGCGATAGCTAGAGTAGTCAAAGGCGCATGTCGAGATGGATTGAATGTGTGGCTGGAGATCGTGGCGAGAGCTGGTTTTTTTTCCCCAGGTCGTGGCAGGATTAGGTGAGAGAGGAGCCAGCGCGGTGGAAGAGCTGTGGGCAGTAAGTGGTTAAGGCACGTAGAGGAGCCAGACTAGGAAAAGCTAGTTCAGGACGCGTTCAGAAGTTGAATAATTGTCGGGTTTGATGGGCAGGTGTTGATGATTCACGAAATTGGTTTTTACAGTGATGGTGTTGCAACGGCGACGCGGTCGGATGAGGATGGACATAAGGTGAAGATCGGGCGTTACGGGGAAACGGTAGGCAAAAGTAGGCGAAAACAGGCGGAACTGTAGGGATGGGGCGGGCGGGCGAGGAGCGATGAGGGAAAGAGCGTCAGAATGTTGTTGACAACAGCCGGCAGCCACTCAAGGCATTCAGGCATTTCTTCTGTGGCTCTTCAACGTTAGTGGTTGGCTGTGGCTCACTACTGGGTCTAGCGACGGCAACTCTGGACAGAGGGCTATGTAGCTTCCGGTAAGGTGGAAACGAACGTAGCCGTAAAAGGCAAGGAACACATTTGAAAGCTGGAAAGAGCCAGGGCTTGAACAAGAAACCGGAGGGAACGTGCACTGGTGGAGGTATCTTGGGGAGAGGCAGTGCAGGGCGAGTGTCTGGATACCAGAGCTGAATGTATCTTTTGAAGCGCTAGCAAAATTGACAGGTACCCCTTCTCGGCCAAGCTCGGAGCGCCACTTAGCCAGCCACTCTACCCTACCAACCAAGGAAAGAAAACGCCTCACTCCTGGTCGTCAGCAATCAGGGAGTCGAGAGTGGCACAATACAGTAGTGCCTGAAGTAAGCATATTTGTTCAATCTTTTTGTGTGACTAATGTTTACTGCCGGAAGGAAGGAGATTCAAGGCTGATAGAGCAAGTTTCCCACCAATCCACCCATCCACCCATCCATCCATCCATCCCACCAAGCTGTCTGCGATGTCGCAGCCTTGTGCAAGTCGGAAGGATTATTACGGTACAGAATACTGAACTGGCGCTTGTGGCTCGTGGCACCCAATTCAATGAACGCTGCCACACTGGAGCCACAAGCCAAGCCATCGAGATAGCGGCAGTACGTTAGTAGTAGTCACTTGCAGCTAACAGGCTTACACCAGCCTCATAGGCGGGCTTTTGGGACTGTTGCGTTCCGGTTTTATGTTTTCTTTCTCCAAGGGTACTCCGTACAATAAAGCACAAGGCCGATGCAGCAGGGTTTCCCATGCTACACTGGATGAGACATCACCGGCCACATACCACATAACAAGGGAAGCTATAATCACTTCACGGAATTGAAGATAGTGATGAACAATCTAACAAACTTCCCATATTCTAGATACTTTCTGTGCTGTCAAATAGCGCATCAGCTACTTGACGTAAAGCAGAGGACAACGCCACACTGAAGGTCTGTCAGCAAGCTCCGCCACGAGCTGTGGGTGGGGTTGCGCCCCCGATGTCGTTTGTCACTGCGAGAAGCACAGCACAAGCAAGCGTGCCAGGACACCATCAACTCATCAACAGTATCACTATGAAGTAAAGAGAAATCTTGGTTTCTCTTTGATTTGTACGACTTGTTGGTTCATGTGCAAGACATTTCAAGGCTCGAAGGTAATGACATATTCAGTAGTATGAGGGCTGACATGCTTTGAGTTTCGAAGAGCTGTTCGGCTGGCGTCATGCGACCTACATTGCCTGGCCACTTCCTTAACATTCCTTGTCACGTGATGGCACATCTTGCCTGCTATTCATAGTAAAAAGGACAAGCAGCCTTTCACAGGCGGCGCAAACATCGGACTGCGTCGATATTGGTGGCTGGAGTTAACAACGTCAGCAATGCTTCGAAAACCCACTTCGTACTTTCAATTAACTGCCCGTCCAGCCTCGGTATCGTAACACTGGAGCCGCCTGACAGCCAATAATGAGCAGCCTCGATCCTGGGCTGTTAGCAGGGAACCAGCCATGTTGGCATTTCCGCGAGACATAATCTGAATACTGTAGACGCCAAACTACTGGCTTGCAGAGCAGAGAGGAGAGAGCTCAAGTCGTTCAAGCGTGGTTGTTAAGCAGTACTTTCCGACCGAGTACCGCCGGAGCATCTCAACTACAGCAACTACAGTGCAGCATTCCGTTCAACGAATGACGTACCTTGTGTCGATGGGCGGGTGACGTCCATAGCAGTGATGATCTCATGCGGCCTGTTGCGTTACGGTGCCGACAACTGGACCTCTGGCGCATACGGTACAAGGAGCAACAATTGTGGCTGATGGATCTGTCAGTTATCAGGTTAAACATTGCAAAAGTGCTGCTGCCAATGATCGTGGCTACGATTACCAGAGGATGCACACTTTCCCAATACTGAACGCCTCGGAGAAGTACAGTCACGCCAGGTGAACACTACAGAGTAGGCAGACGTCATTGTCTGGGGGGGCGGTGCGTCTACGAGTTCGCAACCACCAGCGCGTGCGCACGCACGCTCACTCTCTTTCTTTTTTCAAAGTAAATTTCCTGGCAGTATCCATTTCCAAGATTACGCTTGCAATAGTAGATCCATCGAGTTCGATGGATGCTTGAATTCATGGTTGACGATCGAAGCTTGTCGGCGGGTGGAGTCACGATGATGTTATTGTTGGTCGGTTCTCTGTCGTTGCATGCTGCAATGTCGATCTCATCTGTTCGATGTAACCCTCTTACTTCCTTCGTTGCCTTTGGTTGCCAATTACAATTTAGCTTCCTCATGCGTCGCCGCAGTGCTTGGAGTGGTAAGTACGCTGGTTCCGTTGGTTGATATCACCACATATTTGAGCGATGCCAGCACAGTTGATCCGTAGATGCTTCTGACGAGTTCAACCCTTGATATGTTGTCATGGTCATTTCTTTGGGATCGTATGTAATCAGGGAGGGGATGGGGCAGCTAAACTTATTGACGGATGCCCCCATGATAGCAGGTGTAGGGTAGTTACTGTTGCTGTGAACAAGGCAAGGTAATGACAAGTATGGACTTGTTCATTAGTCAAATAGTATGTTGATCTTAGTTGAATGTGTTACCCAATAATTGAACATTAGTGATCGAATTGTATGTTTCATGTAATTGTGCAGAGATTGTGACGTGTAATTTCATTACGGGTGTCCTTCATGCGTGTTAAACGTCAACCTCACGAAGTCAGATAATACTAAAGCCACCAGACTCTACAATATCTTACAGCGGACCAGAACACCTTCAGATTTAGTTATGGTACTTACTGACTGGAATAAGGCTTGAGCTCATCAACGGAAGCTGCTCCGGAAAACAAGTGTACAAAAACAAGTACTTAATCGTCGTAGACAGTCATGATGTCCTTGATGGACGCACTACTTACTACTGGCGTATATACTAGACTAGACTACTCTACTGTAGCATTCAGAAATGAGCGTACCCGAATTCGCTAAGCGAATGGTTAAGACTACAAACGTATGGAAATGGACTGCATCGTAGCACCATAGTACCGTGGCTGCTGTCTAAGTTATGGTGAGCAGAGTATGCCTACAGAAGAGAAGGACTTTCGCCTTCACTTGAGCAGCATCGCCTTGCGGCGTGTTTGAAGTGTTCGTTTACTCCATCAATATCCGAATCATGAACGCAAAGCACCTGAACAAACGGCGATTGCATTGCGAACCAACAGGTGGGTAATTTAGTCGTCTTGAAGGACGGCAGTTTGAGCCTAAGAGCTTTCCCGGGGACGAAACAGCATGATCCATCGTGACGCAGTCGATCCCATGCATTCATTGTTCTGGAACGTCGCGGCACGTTCTGACGTTCTTGTGGCACAAAGACATGTACTGAGTTGATCACACCGGTGCTCTAGTACCGCGACAAGATGAATAGAACAGCAATGCCGAAAGGATCCCAAGCCAACAGGTGATCCATCGCTTACCGCTGACTCGACTCAGACCGAGGTAGCATCATGACTCAACGACAACTGGTATGCAGATAGAGGCAACACCGATATGGAACGGACAATGGCCCAAATCCTGTTTTGACGAGGGTAAAGCATCATATCTGAGACACCTCTCGATATGGCATTCCTAATCGCGACTCAATAGGATATTTGCGGGACTGGCCTCTTATTGTTGTTCCAATTCCACGATCCCACAGAGATAGCGATCCTCAGCGAGTGCAAAACGTAAAAGTCTCGGCTTTCCCACAAAACCTGGCGCGGCACTTCAGTCGCAAATACCAGACAATCTTTTTCCACATTCCAACCACCAACAGCAGTCGGTCAGATAGGGCAAGCCTGGACGTGTCACTCAATTTAGCAATAGTACTGGATTATTCGATGATCTTCCCAGTCTCCCTCCATACATTGGGAAGATGCGAAGGAACGTGCGAGTTATAGTCCAAGGGCGAGCACCCGGGCTCGAAAGACGAGTGCCGTCCATCGTTTATCGTGAAATGATGCACTGCAGATCACGAAACCGATGTATCGAATCAATCGCATTGTTAATCTCTGTAGGCTGTGCCGGGTTGACTTGGACTGGTATTTGATCACGCCTTGCTCGAGCCTGTTCATTGGATGAAGGAGCTGGTGTTGATCCGAAGCGATAACGTTGGCGACAGACGTTATGGACTATGAGTAATACCAGTCGAGGCGAAGACGATCCGAAGGAGAACTACTACGTGCCGCAGGAGAGAGTCTCTATGATTTTCAAGCGAGTTTCATCTAGAAATTGAACCTTCCTCTTACCTCTCACGTCGTGACTTCTGAGTTCAGGAGGACGTCTACTCTAGACCAGTGAGCGGCACCTGGAAGTTGGGACGAGACATCGGCTCTCATTGGCTGCAAGGAACCCCCTGCAGGCAAAGGGGGATGGACCAAGAATAGACTAGCGCAAGGTACCCGGAAACGCCTGCGGAGGTAATCTACGACGCGAGTTGGGTGCTCAACTGTGAGTGGCGGAAGTCCCTTGCACGGATGGACGAGAGCTAATTATACCTTTCCATCGATCCTTTGATCGTCTGGTCTGGGTTTCTTGGCTTCTGGCTGGGAAGATGAGGTGGCGATCGGGAGACGAGATGGGTGAATGCGAAAGGCAGCAGAAACAAGGCACTCAGCTTATGCAAATAGAAACAAAAATTGCCGTCTTCAATGCGGATTCCATCCACAGACCACCTGGCACTCGGCACAGTGAAGGTCTACCCTGCAAGGGGAGCTAAGCTCAACAGCAACAACAAGGGAGCGTTTCAGAACCCTCGTGATCACCTTGGGGTTGTTGTGGTTGTCAGCGGTCAGCCCCACGACCGCTCGGTGGCTCAAGGCGTGGATGATGTTGCTCCTGGCGCTAGGGCGAGGTTAAGCGAGAGAGGGGGAAGAGGGCGGTGCTTATTATTGTCATAATACTAGGATGAAGGGTTGATGATGCGCCCCCGACGGACCAACGACTCCCTCTCTGCCTGGCAGTCAGGTTCTAGGTTTTGTGCCAAGAAGGGATGGACGATATCACAAGCTACCTTGCAGCGGCACGACGGTGCAAAGTACAGATGGAGTAGAAACCCCCATCTGATCGACGGGGAAGAGATTAAACCACAGATGGCTTTTGATTGACCAGCCAGGCAAGCCGAGACACCAACAAGAGAGGACCGAGCAAGGAAGCGTGGTGTTCAGTAGCCAGTCCATCAGACTGGCCTAACAAGTGTCCGAGCAGGTACTTCTCGTCGCTCTGACGAGCGTTGAGGAGGCTGCCCTCTTGTTTTAATTTTATTTTTAGCATCGTAGAACAAACTGTCATGTGTTCGCCATCGCACCCAATCTCAAGTCGCACATGTTTCGAGACCATCGATCGTGGAGGCATCTCTTTTACGATGATACGCGCCACCAAACCGAAAATGTCCGACACCAGAAAGGAGGGAAAGCTGATGAGGACCCGTCATGCCGTTTCCCCCGGATCGCTGCGCAAGAGCCCATGAGCCACAGCGGGCTCGCCAAGGTCGACCAGAGGCGATCAGCGACCGCCTCTCGTCACTTGTGCACACAGAAGTACACCGTGCGGTACGTATCGACATCGCCCTCCTCTCCTCCGCATGATTTTTAAATGAGCAATGCCCCCTCCTTTCGTCAGACTTCCTCCTCCTTTGCCGCCGGGTCTTGCTCGGGTGCGCGAGTGCTCGTCTACCGTAGCGGGTTTGCTAGAGTAGATGGACCAAGCCGTGCCAAGGACGTAACTGGCACAAGACCACGCACTAGGCACCGCCAGACTGATACGCAGATCCGGAGCTACTGGGCAGAGCGCAGGATTATCTAACGTTAGTCTACTCTAGAATAGTTGGATGGGCCGAAATACATAGTAAGACAACCCGACAAGCATGATCCAGATGGTTCAGTTGTGCAGGCGCGTACCTGACCGCGGCTGGCGGGTGGGCCGTGCACGACCGTGCCATCTTCAACCGCCGAACTGACGACGACTCATTTCCCAGACAACGCACCATCAAGCAATCGACCGCACTGTCGCCGACCCCCGGCCAGATTGCAGATTGCGACCAGAGGCAGGAGAATCAATCGGTCATTGTTGGCTCTCTAGCGCGACGGATGATGCTGGACACAATCGATGGGCATCTGACGCTACGGTCGACGTCCCATGAAATGAAGATGGTTTGTGTACTGCCATGCACAAATTAGCAGCGCCCTAAGCAGGAGGTCATGCCGTCCTGGCTGTTGGGCGGTTTGAGAAGAGGCGACCAAAGGGGGGGCCCCCCGCTACCCATGACAAGTCTGCGATACTAGCCAGAACCCCTGGAACGGGCTTGCGGGCCCCCTGGTTGCCCCTGGTTAATCCCAGTTGAGCTGCCTCCCGCCCTGGCTGGCTGGTCTGAGGCTGCCCTGTGCGTGCTCTACCGTTGCTTTTGATGCAGTTCTAGTCCAGGTGCCTTCTCTTGATACCCTTTGCGTGCTCTTGTTCCCCGTAAGAGGCCGCTTGTAGTGCGCTTGGTCTTGCTTGGCTCTTCTCTAAGCGTTACCCCGACCCATCTGCGGCCCCATCTCCAGACGAGGGCGTCTGGCATCCCCTTTCCCCCCCCCCAAAGGCCCAAGCTGGTTCCGAGCGCTATTACAACACTCGTCCCTGTCAATACGAGAGAGCCACTCCTTTCTCTCTCTCTCTCGCTCTTACAACCAACGCTCCTTACATCTCTCTTGTTTATTTATTTTTTTACCGCTGGTCTTTAGTACCTTCCACTCGCTTATACGAAGTCGCTCACTACGGTTGTTGAAGACGGAGATCTTTGGGTAAATTCGCGGACAATACAAGCAAAGAGGTTAGTAACGATTGCAACGAGCCGCCGATTGAGGATGAAAGACGCATGGAAGTTGAGACGAGTGCCGTCGGGGTGTCGTACAATATCGGAAGATTTCCCGCGTGCTTGTTGGGGTTCGTTTCCTCCTCGGGAATATGCTCTACCATGACTCGAAGGAAGAAGCTGTTAAAGAGGGGGACTTGTTTGGAACTGGGCACTTGGACAACACCAAACAGGATCGCCAACTGGTGTGCATCTCGGCGGCGCTCAATATTCTGGGCCATTCTTCTGATTCAAGATGGAGCTCCTGAGACCCATACGATCGAATATGAACCCGATGACGGGATTCGAACATGAGATCGAAGACGGCTGACAAGACTCCTGCAGGCAATCTACTTGGATCGTGAATCAAGATGAAGAACCTCATCAAGTATACCCTCGCCGCGACACTCGTCGCCGGCTCTGCTGCTGAGCACAACCACCAGCACGCCCATTTCCACGCCCGCCGAAGCGCTGGATCCAAGGTCGAGAAGCGCGAGCCCGACGTCGTTACCGAATATGTCATCTCTGCCACCGAGACCGTGTACGAGCTCCACGGTGAGCAGCTTCAGGATGCTCGCGCCAAGGCTGGCCTTGAATCTGGCAACTTGATCGTCGTCGGCGAGACCAACCCCGAATATGCCGCTCCCTCCAAGGCCGCTCCCTTTAAGGCCGCCCCTACTGCCGCCGCTGCCATCTCTGTCGCTCCCAAGAAGGATACCATGGGCGCCAAGTTTATCGAGTCCGTCGAGGAACCCAGCACTACCGCCGCCGCTGCCTACAGCTCCGCCCCTGCTTACACGGCCCCTGCTTACACGGCCCCCGCCGTCAAGACTTCCCCCAAGGCTTCCCCAAAGGCCAGCAGCGGCAACTCTGGCAGCGCCTCCGGTAGCTCGGCCAAGGGTCTTGACGCCGACTTCCCCAGCGGCAAGGTCAAGTGCTCCGAGTTCCCTTCAGACTACGGTGCCATCAAGATCAACTGGCTCGACTTGAACGGCTGGGCTGGTCTTCAGTTCTGCCCCGACTACACCTCCAGCTCCAGCTCCATCTTCGAGATTAACACCGGTATCTCTGGAGACGACTGCACCTCGGGCGCCTTCTGCTCGTACGCCTGCCCCCCGGGTTACCAGAAGACCCAGTGGCCCAAGGCCCAGGGTTCGACCAGGGAGTCCGTTGGTGGACTCTACTGCAACGCCGATGGCTACCTCGAACTTACCCGAGATGGCTCCAGCACGCTCTGTGAGAAGGGTCAGGGTGGTGTCACTATCCAGAACGACCTCGACGAGGTTGTCTCCACCTGCCGAACTGATTACCCCGGAACTGAGGCTATGGTCATCCCCGCCGTCGCTCAGCCTGGTTCGTCCGTCGAAGTCTGCAACCCCGACCAGAACAAGTACTACCAGTGGGAGGGAGCCCCTACCTCGGCCCACTACTACATCAACAAGAAGGGCCTTGGCGAGGAGCAAGCCTGTGTGTGGACCAACCCCGATGACCCCGAGAGCGCTGGTAACTGGTCGCCCCTCATTCTCGGTACCGGTGTGGCTTCAGACGGCAAGACATACATTGGCATCTTCGAGAACAAGCCCGACAACGAGGCTGCCAAGATTGACTTCAACATTGAGGTCACTGGTGATGTTAGCGGCGAGTGCTCCTACATCGACGGCAAGTGGTCTGCGGGCGGCACTGGCTGCACGGTAAGTGATCTTTGGTCCTGAAGAAGAAAATGATATGAGATTTGCTAACTTTGCAACAGACGACCCTTGGCAGCGGTAAGGCTATCATCCGATACTTTTAAGGGTTGAGCAGACGGCTCGACGTTGGGATTTGCGGTTTTGGATCTTCGTGTGAATATTCTGGAAGCCAAGGTGGAGAGAACTGAGGACCTTTGCGCGTTTGCCAAGGAGCATTGATCTATCCAGGGTTGCTCGATACAGAACCAAGGTCTGTTGTATGGAGTTCTCTACCCTTTGGGCAATATTGTAGAAGAAATTTCGTTCTTATTTATTCTTCCCCTCCGGCATACTGAAACCTCTGGCGACAGTGGACGGAGAATTGGCTAGGTTCTGGTTGAGGTTATCATGCGCGCGAATGTAGTCATCGAGTTACTGTGTTTGCGTATGACTGGTTTCATCGCCCTACTGTGCCGGACCGTGAATGGCAGAGCTTTTCTTGTTCCTTTGAACGAGCTGCGTCGAGGTTGATCTATGTTGTCTTTACTTCAGGCAGGGTTTAGGTGTGGTTATGCGGTAGGATTGTGACCGTAGTTGACAGCATTCTGCCGAATGAGAAGTAGCTCGATTGCCCCGCTTGTCTTGGAAATAACCTGGCGGTCGTGATTTAACATCGGCTATCTGTGTCCTCAACCCAAGTACGTGTTGTATCTTACTGGTTAGTATTTAGAATCAGGATCAACGTGTCGAAGGTCAAAGAAGTGGAGGCCTCAGTGGGGGGATGACGGTGTGAAAAAAGTACCCCGGATTTTTTAGATTGCCCCAAGACGTTATTCGGTGGGTACGATGCTTTCGTCCTGATGCTATTCCCGTCTTATTGTAGACGTAGTATATGCTTCTTTGGGCACGGATGTGAGGCAAGGTGATGGTGTGTCGGCAGGTACAGCTTATGTTGGTTGGTTGTACAATCAAAGGTGATCCAGAGTAGATCAATTGCTAGAAATTGGCAGACCTTGTTGGCTATAATATACCTGCTGTGCCACTTGATATGAGCTGGTGGTGGTGTGGGAAGCATGATGGCACAAGGAGGTTGATTCGCGGTGGCTGCATCATGGAACAGGTCTCATGAACCAAGCATCTATCTCCTTCGAAGGTACCGTGTACTCTGTACGAATCAAAGGCCTGCATGTCGGATTGAAGAATGGATTGGTATGGGGTATCGATATTTGTCGCATGTTGATGGATCAATCAATCAATGTAAGTTAGCAGTCGTATTTAGTATCAAGGCAATTGGAGATGAAAGGGAAAGAAAAAAGAACGGCAGTTGCTAAAAGGCGGGGAAGAGAGAGAGAAAGCAGCCTGACCACACTTTGTATACTACTACCCTTGTTCGCACCTGAGTTAAGCTACATCATCGGCCGATCTAACGTGAAGCCTCCTACCCTTTTCTTTCTTTTTCTTTCTTTTTTTCATAACCTTTTCCCCTTTATTTCCCTCATCACGCAGCATCAATCGCACTCGTCTGTTCGCCCCTTCATACTGGTTATCCACTGAGTTGCCCACTGAGTTGCTGCCTCAAATACACTTTTTTAGTCTAAGTCAGTACTGAGGTTCCTGCAACTACAACCACAATTGCTAGTGGCGTTGGAGACTCCCAGTACGATCTCGTCATCGAAGCACATCTCATGCCCACATAGTTTGCCTTTTTATTTCTTTTGGCTTCCAACTTAACCAGACTCGTCTTTATCTCTCTGCAACCACATCAGCTCGCTATACACAGGTATCGACTTGACCATTGGACCTTGGTCATGTCATTAAATCGCGTTACCAGCGTAGAGACGCTGGCAGTGCCGCCCAGCCAGCCGTATCACAATCCAAGTGGCCGACGGTCCAGCGACGCTAGTTTACGAGTTCGCCGTTTGACCTTCAATCCGGTGCCGCAGGACGAGCAGGCAATATTAAGACCTGATGGCGTCGATGTAGAAACAATTGGTGCCTTTGAGGTGCCGCGGTGGAAACGACTGCGTATGTTTCTAAACAAACTCAACTTGAAAGGCACAACACTCACACTGATACTGACATGCCGCAGTCCAGATAGCCCTGTCTGTTGTCCATTGCCTCCTCGCAGCCGGCATTGTCTTCGGTTACGCAGCCATCAAGCCCGTCTTAAAGGCCGAGGGGGCCTACTCGGATATATGTTCCCAGCCTGGCCCCGATGGTAAGCCCAGCGACGTCCCCAACGATACCTGCGTCGAGATACGCCTCAATCTCATGTTCACTGTCGCTGCCGTTGGAACCAATGTTGCCGCGCTACCCGTAGGCGCCGTTCTCGACCATTATGGTCCTCGTGTGAGCAGTATCATTGGGAGTATTCTGCTCGCCTTGGGGGCCCTGCTCTTGTCTTATGCCAAAGACCTACCCTTCGACGCGCTGCTGCCCGGCTATCTGTTGCTCGCGCTCGGTGGGCCATTCACCTACATCTCGGCGTTTCAGCTATCCAATGCCTTCCCTCGAAACTCGGGCTTAATTCTCGCCCTCCTCACTGGCGCCTTTGACGCATCCAGCGCGCTCTTCCTAATCTATCGTCTGATCTATAACGCAACTGAAGGCTCCTTTGGCCTCCATCGCTTCTTTCTCATCTATCTCATCGTTCCTATCATCATCTTCATCGTCCAAGTAACTGTAATGCCCCCCCAATCCTACAAAACAGTAGGCGAACTTGTGGGCCAAGCAGACGAGGCAGACGCTGCTTATGCTGCTCTGGGTGACTCTCAGAATGATGTCCCCGAGGACCGGGTCGATGAGCACACCGCTCTGCTTCGCGATGAACGTCGCGATGAACGTGAGCGTCGAGATGCTATCATGGCAGACATCGAGTCCGTACTGGGTGATACCCACGCTGGCGATCATGTCGAGGCTAAACAGCGCACGCATATTGCTTCAGGTGTCTGGGGCGTCATGCACGACAAGCCGGTTCTCCAGCAAATCTCCTCACTGTGGTTCATCCTGATCTGTGCCTTCACCGTAGTTCAGATGACGCGCATCAACTACTTTGTCGCCACCATCCGCGCGCAATACGAGGCCATATTCCACGATGGCGACACTGCGATCAAGATCAACACCTTTTTCGACGTTGCTCTTCCGGTGGGAGGCATCGTTGCTATTCCTTTCATTGGAGCTGCCCTTGACCATGTGAGCACCGTGTTGGTCCTTTTCACTCTCGTCTCGACAGCTACACTCATCGGCGTCTTGGGTGTCCTGCCATACATGTGGGCCGCATACGCCAATATCCTGCTGTTTGTACTTTACAGGCCTTTTTACTACACCGCCGTGTCCGATTACAGCGCCAAAGTTTTCGGGTTTCGCACATTTGGAACTGTTTACGGGCTCATCATATGCCTCTCGGGTGTCTTTAACTTCTCTCAATCGGGCCTCGACTACTTGTTTCATGAGACCTTTAGGGGAAATCCAATACCTGTGGATATCATCCTCTTGCTGTTGGGGTTCGTCGTCGGTGCGCTGCTCGTGACCTTTGTGGCCATACAACTGTACAAGGGACGGCAGGAGTCTACCCGAAGGGTGTCAGCACTCTAAGTAGGAACATGTGCTTGACATTATTCACCATCTTGAAAGGGAGAAAGAAGCTTTATTGGATTGCAGCTTACGCATCTCACGCATTTTACGGATCATCTATGACACATTGACATTTGGTTTATATTACTTTGTGCAGATACAACTAGCTCAGAAAGCTTATACAAAACCATTTATGACAAGTCTTTTTCTGAAAAACCTCTTCGATCTCAGCTCTAGCTGTATTTCGCCGCAGTCACGTTGAAGCTTGTACCACCGCAGTACTGACTCCACCCATCCAGCTGCTCAGAAGCAAACTTGATAATCTTACTAAATCCCTTATCCTCCTCGCTTGCACCGCAGTAAAACTTGTTGTCAGACGCGCTGAGCTTCTTCGTCTTCTTCACCGAAGGGGGGTACTCGATCTGCAAAACGGGCTTCCCTGCGTCAACATACGATTGGAAGTCTCCACAGAAAGGCCAGCTCTCTTCCTTGATATTACTGTTACCCCTGCAAGATTCGAGCACAGCAAAGTCGAGCACCTTGACGAGCTGCGGCGCAATCTCGGGGGCGTTCTTCTGGCCTACGAGTAGAGGGCGGCCTCCCTTCGTCTTGAGGCTGTGGGCGTGCTTGGCAAGATTGGTGAGATATGAAACATAGTCGGAGGGCTTGAGGTTGAAACCAGTAACATCGTCATCTCCTTTCTCATAGACAAAGGCATCCACGTTGTCGGGATCCACTGCGTCGCAGCCGACCTTGACAGCGGACTCGAGGCGCGCCTTCATGATGTCCACCACGTTCTTAGCGCGTATGTCAACGTAGAATTCGTCGTCATAATCACCGCCCAGAGATTTGCCGATGACTTTCTGGTCAAACTTCTTCCTGTCTGTGTCCCAGTCCTGTGCAGCTCCACCATTGAAGTAGCAGATGACGAATTTGTTGGCGCTCTATTGTGAGATTTATCAGCAGTGGTTTCAGAGGCATCATTATAGTAGCGAGGACAACACACCTTGAGTGTAGGGATCATCTTGGGAAATTCTATAGCATGGCCAAGGTCAATATCCCAGACCTCTATGTCGGAAGGGCCGAGATCCTTGATGCTGTCATGCTTGATAGGATAGTGCAAGCAGATATTCCACTTGACGCCGGGCTTGAAGATATCAGCCGGCGCGTTCTTCGTTATGGCGGCGGTGCTAGGCGCTGTCAAAGCTAGGATCGCTAAACTGATAAGACTGAAAGTAACCATCTCGATGATGATAGAGTATGGAAGAGATTGCTTCAAGTGAAATGGGACAGAGGGATTCCCTAAACTTTAAATACCTATAAAGAGAAGCGTCCAGATGCAGGGGTTCGGTGGCTGTACTGGAATGTACTGGCAGAGGAGAGCAGGGTTGTGATTCCTATAAGCGGCCCGGCTGATACAAGACAGCTCGTCAAGACTTTTTAAGCAATAGACACAGTGCTGTAAAAATTCAACGCTGGCCCAATCAATTAAGTGACATGTACACAAGCTCAATGCGCTGCGTTTCACTACCCTTGGCAAGCTTGAGCTCTTTGCCCGCGGTTATTTACGCTCTGGACACCCTCTTGATCGGAGGACGAGGAGTCATAACCCTGGTATATCCATCGCCTTAGATCGGATCCGGTTCGGACGGACGTTTGAGAAGAACAAGAAGAACAAGAAGAAGAATAGTAGTGATCCTCGTAAGCTGCTTGCAGATGCACTGGCCCTAAAAGATGAGGTGAGACTATGAACTTCAGTAAAGTGGAGATGTTCTGATCGCAAAGTCCGAGCTTCGAAGGATTAGTGGCATCGTGGAGGCGGGGCGCAGGTCCATGCAAGCTGTCTTCGCCCGTACCGTAAAGGGCTGGAGGCTGATACGGTACTTTGAATGTTCGTCTCGAAACGTCCCACCGTCCTTCATCTGCCCATTTGTGTCCCCAAAAGCCTGCGTATCGTCCGACAAGGAGCTCTGCCCTCATGAGCTAAGCATACTTCCCGCAGAAGCTCGATAGACTCCGCTGTCATCGTAGACATATTGAGACATGCCTTCAACGTCTCAAATCTCCATTTGCGTCCCAATAGCCGCTTCCCTTGCCCTACGCACCTCGTCGCGCCTTTCTTCCTTTTCTTCCTTCAACCGATCTTCGACATCGTCTCTGATGGCACCCAGATCGGGAGGTATCGTCTGGAACTGGACACTTGGCGCTGCTTGAACGAAGCGGAGCTGCTCTGTGATGTGTTGCACAATATCTTGCAGGCGTTTCTGAGGATTGCGATTCACTCGCGGCTCACCCAATATCTGCTCAAGAGTGGGGAAGAGCGTATCTTGTCTAAATTGGTCGCGCCATGGAGCGTGATGAGGAAGAATGGGATCGATTTTGTCTTGACAATTGATAGCAATACTTGTTTCGTAGGTCCAAGCCCGAGCAACGTTTCGAGGCGTGTAGCCACCACCGCCGAATAAGATCATAGGGATGCCGAGTCTCTTACAGAACTCAACACATGCGCCGTGTCCTTGAACTTGTAGATTGAAGCGACCAAGGCGATCACCCGCGAGAGAATCAGCGCCACACTGTAGGGCGATGGCGCCTGGACGAAACTTTTCGACGATCTTGCCGATGACAGTGTTGAAAAGATGATCATACTGCTCATCGGTAATACCGTCATTGAGAGGGACGTTGAACGCGTGGTGTGCACCTGGGTTGTGCTCGCTCTTAGGGCCATTGTCATCCAGGGCGCCGGTGCCGGGGAAGAAGTTATTAGGATCGTACTTGTGAAACGAGACAGTCATAACTCGGTCTGTAGAGAAGAAGGCCTCCTCGACCCCATCTCCATGATGCACATCGATATCAATGTACAGAACACGTGGATAGTAGCGCAGAAGCTGGAGAACGGCCAGCACAATGTCGTTGATATAGCAAAAGCCTGAGGCCTCAGCTCTTTTGGCGTGGTGCAAGCCACCGCCCCACGAGATGGCAATATCGGATTGCTTGTTGCAAATCTTCCTTGCAGCATCGAGTGAGCCACCAGCTGAAAGCGAACAATAGTCGTAAAGGCCATCGAAAAGTGGACAGTCGGAACCACCAAGGTTGAACTTGAGGTCTAGGTTTTGATTCTCGAGATCCCGTGGCACAGGTTCAGGAAGAACAGTGCCCAGAAAGTCGAGATAATCTGTAGAGTGATAAGATGAGAGCTCCTCATACGTAGCAGATCTGGCAATATAGTTGTCCATGGCAAAAGACATGCCATATGAGTAGATGAGACTCTTGGCCAAGGTCAAGCGCCATGGTTTCATGGGGTGAGTGACACCAAAATGATGCTGTTCAATATCGGGGTTGCAGTGGAAGGAAACGTTGTAGCCCTTGGGCCTCGTGATGCCCGATTCTTCGGCTAGGCGCTTGCACTTGTTGTAGAATTTGGCGTTATCCATCTCACTGGCCAGGCCCAGCGGCTGGTTAAAATCCTCGACAATAGGATCATCGCGCTCTGGATCCGGAATATGAGGTAGATAGTTTGGCTTGGGTACCCGGTACCGATATGAGTCTATGTTCATGGTCGCGATGGCTTGTGACAAATGTGAGTGAAAGGTTTCGTGATGGAGTCAAGTAAAAGTGAGCGCGTTGAAGCTGGAAAGACGGCGATCGCTGCTGACTTATGTGCAGAGGTTAGAACGGCAGTTTAGACAGCGTGGAGGTAATGTATCAAAAGTGAGCCTGTGCTGTCAGACTTGCGACGATGAACTTGACTAGACTTGGCTGGCGGTAGATGTTCTGGTGAAAATGAATATATTCCATGAGAACATGGAAGCCAAGATTACCAATGGAAGGTTAGACTGGCTGGATCGGTTCTTGTGGGTGTGTGGCTCTTGCCAGCCAGGGACGTGTTTTGACAATGTTGCTTTTGGGTCCTGTGGCGGTGAATTTGGCGACAAGGTAGTGCGGTTATGGTGGAAGGGACTTGAATAATACTTTCCCATGGTTTTCATCTATCTAGTGGGACACTTGCGAGCCTAACAGGGCTAGCGCACCTGTGGCAGTGCTGTAAAACCCCAGTGGACCCCCCACGCCTTGTGGCTCAATGTGTCACGGGCTTTTGCCTTCCTCTCCCTGCCAATGCCCGCGATAGCATTTCCTTCAACCACCCCCTCGTCATCCCCGCCATCGAAGACCAGAGAAGAAGCCAGCTGTTGCTATTCGCATCGCAGGAGAAAGCAAGCGCGCCCCTCAACTTGGCTGCCATACAGTCTGCGCAGCGCTCGAGCAAGCGGTAACGAGGTGAGCCGAGTTATTCATGTCGCGTTGCTCTTAACGAGCCTATCACTGTGTTGCGCGTTGCTCGTGACAACCACTCCATCCCCTGCTCTCGGCATCTGGGTCCTCTGGAGCCTCTGGGACCACGTCTCGTTTCTCCCCGCCTTTGCTTTCGCTCGACCAACCATCAGACACTTCCTTGTCTTTCACTCTGTTCTTTTGTTACTGTGTAGCCTTTTGTGTCGTGCCATCTTATTTGCTAGCGCCTCGCCCCATCTGTCACTATTCTCAGCACGTCTCATGAGCGCAGAGCGCATGACACGCACTGCATCTGCACCTTTTTGGCACTTTCTAGTGGTTCCGCGGGATCATCCCATCATTAACCATCATGCCTAGAGACGACTTGTCCATCGACTTCGTCAAGAGGATGCCTCAAGCCGAGCCTCTTGATCCTGGCTTGATCCTCGACGACTGGATCAACCGGGTTCAGAATCTACCAGAAGAAATTCGATTCATTCAGGAGGAGATTGCTGACAAGGACCGCCAATATGCAGAGTGCATCCGGACGATCGAAGACCGTGATGGTAAGATTCAGAAATGGATAAAGACCAATGGCAGCCATGAGCCCAATCCTAAGGAGGATCTGCTGCGAGCTCAAGTCCGCGAAAATTTTGCCAAAGCCGATCAGTTCTCTCAGGACAAGATTGCTTTGAACCAGAAGCTGCAAGTCATAATGGACAAGCATCTGCGAAGCCTCGACGTCCAGATAAAGTTACTGTACGACCGAGCCGAACCTGGCTTCACCGACCCCGACGAAGTACCCTCCCTCCTTCGACCTAGCGCCGCCAACCACAGCGCACCATCCATACGAGCCATCAACCCGGCGAGCAACTTCATAGCTAATGGGCCACCGGTGTTACCCATGACACCCGTCCATGCTTCATCTAATCCAGTCCTTGCTCGACTTCCCAATCATCCCAACATCCGACACGCCCAGACACAGCCACACGCCTCTTCCGCCCCTGCGACACCTGCCGCGAGTATTATATTGAACAGACAACGAGAAAGCTCTGCCGGTCCAGCAATCAAGCGAGGTCCTCGAACGAATCCTACATTAGGGAACGTGCCGGCTACGTCAAGCAACCTGGCAAGACATTCCTCGTTAGGACCAGGAACCCCTAAAGGTGGCTCTGCCAGCGTAGGTGGCCCAGGTAGCCGAGCGGGAAGCGTTGGGCCAAGATCGAGCTCAGTCAAGTCGACTGGGACAGCTGGAGGACGCCGCAGTACCCCTACCGGAGGCACACGGAAGAAGACGGCGAATAAATCATCCTTGTCCCGAGTAAAGAAAGCATCCAATAGAAACTCTCCCTCGCTCACGATAGACAGCGAGCTATCAGATGTAGAGGGCGGAAGCGGAGATGATGAGGAGGGCGCCGATGGTCGATCTCGAGGAACCCCGGCTGCAGATGGCAAGGACGGAGATGGAGATGAAGTGCTGGGGGACGCTGACGAAGACGAGGAAGAGGGTGGAGATGACAGGAAGTATTGCCTATGCCATAACGTGAGCTATGGCGACATGGTCGCTTGTGACAATGGCAACTGTCCGTACGAATGGTTTCACTGGTCGTGCGTCGGACTTAAGAGTGAACCTAACGGGACCTGGTATTGTCCAGTATGCGCAGAGAAGTTCAAAAAGGCCAAGTAACTTTTCGACTTGGCGATTCATCTTTCTGGAAGGAATTCTAGACTAGCGGGTCAAGGTTGTGTCGTTCATGTCGTCGACACCTTTGTGTTGTAGCGAGCTCAGAAAGAGCGGGAAGGCTTTCCCATTGGCGTTTTGGAACAGCAAAATATACCCGGTATTGCTTTTTAGTTATGAATATGAACCACTATATTCACGCATGTCCTTTACCATCACCGACGTGGTTTTCTCGATGTAACGTTGGTTACTTTATTTTCATTTCTTGTCGGATCTATGTGCGTTCTAGATGACACTTCACAACACCGCGTCTCACGCCTTCCGTCTCTTCTCTCAGAGGCTGTACAACAGCACCCTTGCCTCGTGCCTTGTCGACAAAGTCATCCAAAGATCCACCAACACCAAAGTAAAGCCTTTTGGCTGCGACAAACGCTGCCGCCTCGCTGCCGCGTGTATCCCGCTCACGCTCCAAAACGGTAAATAGCAGCTCTGTAAACGATTGAAGAGCAAAGGGTGAGTAGATAGTTTCAGCCCCGAGCAGCCACGTACTAGATGGTTGCTCGCCGCTCGCTGGCAGACCATAGAGCACTTCGGCGAACTCGTTGGACCACGCGCCGGAGACGAAGGACAGGCTGATGGCTGAGTCGTTGAGGTACTGCTGGAATGCCGCCAGGATTTCAGGCCCTAGATCTACTTCGCCTTCGGTGGAGCAGGCATCCTTGAGGGGCGGATGCTGATGCTGGTGGTGCAAAGCCCAGGCGAGAATGAAGTTGGGCAGAGTGACGAGCTGGAGGACCGAGGGGTTATAGTCGGCTAGAACCAGAGAGAGGGGGCGACGCTGGGATGTGAGCGACATTGTCCATTGGAAGAGAGCGAGAGTCGGAAGCGCTGTGCCACAGCCAAGCTGTCATGACACATTAGTGAAGCTGCCACCATAACTTCTGATCTCGCATACATACCTCAATCACCTTGACGGGCGTATTCTCTAACATGGACACACCTCCGCCGGCCGCCAACACTTTGACAAGGTCCACACTGCTCTCCCAGCTCTTGAAACCACCTTCGTAAACCCCCGTCTTTACATCATGGCTGCCAAGTCCCTCGGACATTTGCGCGCCGTCATCATCTTCCTCAGCCATCAGCTGGACACGCACATCCCACAGCTCTCTCCTTGGCAGAGAAATGCTAGAGCCGTCGTCTAGCTGTACGTCGAGCGTGCTGTAAGCGATCTTGGAGGGAAGCTGAGAGAGCAACGTCGCGAGGTCATGATGCGTGGGGGGGAGTTGAGGTTTGCCAGGGACTGGGAAGGCGCTCGCTGTAGGGGCGGGTGCTGGTGCTGTGGAAGGGCTTTGGTGTTCATCGTCTGATATGTCGTCGCCTGCGAAGCCAAATGCAAATGACATTTTGACGGGTGGTCGTGAAGAAGCCCTCGCTTTCAAATTTGCGTGTAAGAAGAGCTTGAAGATTGATGAAAGTTGTGAATGAGTGTGTGCACTGTGCAGTGGGGCCAGACCTGCCTCTCTCGGGCACTGTACGTCACGACTTCTCGGTCTCGTAGACATCGATATTGCCGTCGTCCACGTCCCCTTCCCTTATCACGACCACGAATCTCAGAGCTCACTGTTCTTTTCGTTCCAAGAGTTATCGGGACCACATCATGCAGCCCAGTGTACTCAGGCTTGCCACGGCCGCTACGCGCGGCGGCCTCAGACCTAGTCCCATGGCACTTTTGCCCCCGATGCAGCTGTACCGCCGCCTCCTCCGCGCGCACCGCAAGCACCTACCGGCTGAGATGCGACTGTTGGGCGACGAGTATGTCAAGGCTGAGTTTAGGGCCCACAGGAAGGTTGACAATCCTGCTCATCTGGTACGTTCGTGATCGACATCTGCCAGCTTGCTTCTGGAGTTGTATACATGCTGACGCCCGGGCTAGATTGGTTTCTTGACAGAGTGGCAGCTGTACGCTCAAAAAGTTGAGGGCGACTCATGGTCTGGAGAGAAGATTGAGGAGGGAAAGCTACAGAAGATGAGTGGTAAGTGTTATACGTCAAAGACGTCGGCTATTCGACGAATTCGGTTGCTAACACACTCCATCGCAGATGAGCAGATTGCTCAACTGTATGAGCTCATGCAAGCTATTCAGAACAGAGACAAGAGTGGCTCTGAGTCCTCATAGACGAAGAAAGCGATGGCCCATAAACATGTACTAGCATTGTATCATCATCTCATTCTATGTCTAACTTTCTATCTTCATCTACCTTCTAGAGCCTCAGCAATCCACGTCGCCTGTATGGCGCTGACCTTCTTCGCATAATTCTTATTGGTATACACATGCTCCAAAAACATGATGGCCTCCTTTTTCTGCCCGTGTAGCACGCTCGCCGGATGGATCGCGACAACATGCTTGCCGTGAACTGTGACAAAGCTGCCGTCTGGCGCCAACATGGCTGTCTTGAGAGCAAAGCCACGCATAAAACATTTGAGCAGCTGCTCCGCCCTCTCTGGGGCAAGCGGTACAAAAGGCTGCGGATCTGGCAGCGGCGCCTCGGAGAGCAGTCCCTCCTTGAGGCACATACCGCGAAGTTGCTTGCGAATGTTGAGGGCCTGCCTCATGTTGCGCATATTGATCTTGCGCTGCTTGCACCAGCCTACTCTGTCTGCGTTCTCGGCCGTGTACTGCTGCATGGTGGTGAGGTATGTTATGATGTCGCCCTCGCGACGCTGCAACTCCTTTCTCGCTTCCTCGACTTCCTCCTGAGCTTCTTCGGAGTGGACCTGAAGAAAGATGTCGTCTCCTGATGTGATGCAAGAGATGATGTCGATGGCTTCGGTTACACAATCAAACTCGGGCATGGCAGCAGCTAACAGAACTGCGCCTAGAGGAGCCGAGATGGGGAAACGGGCCATCTTCTCACCAACGGGTGTGATGGTTCCGTGATCGCCAAGCGCACCTAGAAAATGGAGGTGAACCAGAGCCTTTTCGATAGCTTCCGTCTCTGGAGGATCGATCAAGGGGAAAGCAAGGACATCGTCTATACCACGCGCCTTCATGGTGAGAACAGCGCCGAGCACATCGTTGCGTAGGATCTCCGGCAGGTCTGAGTCCTGCAGCGACTTGAATGCCTCCTCGGTATAGAGCCTATAGCATTTTCCGGGACCCTCGCGGCCGGCTCGACCAGTTCGCTGTACTGCAGAGGATTTTGAGATTGGCTTAGCGAGAAGAGACTCCATACCAAGCCGCGCTCGGTACTGCTTGATCTTGGCCTTGCCACAATCCACCACATATCTGACCCCCGGGACCGTGACTGACGTTTCGGCAATGTTCGTCGCTAGCACAATCTTTCGGGTGAAGGAAGCCTTGACTGGCAGGAAAGCCTCTCGTTGGGCATCCATAGAGAGTTGGCCGTAAAGAGGAAAGACCTTGATCTTGGGCACGTTGGATGCGAGTGTTTCGGCGTACTCCTCTATGAGCTTTTGTGCTGACTCAATTTCCTCCTGACCAGTCAAGAAGGCCAAGATATCTCCAGGCAGCTGTTCTTGCATGTGAATCTTGAAGATGGTCTTCACAAGCGCGTCTTGCAGATCGGCCACAGGCTGTGGTTCGTGGGTGAGCGTGACAGGGTACTGACGTCCCTTGATGCGAAGGACCTGGATCGCGCTCTCGCCTGCATCTTCGGGTCGGATATCCTTGAAGAACTCTTGAATGACCTCCACGTCAGCAGTCGCACTCATGATGATCACCTTGAGTGGAACGCCGCCGCGCCCAACCATGTCACTCGCGAGAATCTGCTTCAAGAATCCTACCAACAGGTCGACGTCCAAGCTTCGCTCGTGGATCTCATCAACAACCACGGCGCTGTAGCTTCGAAGGTAAGGATCCCGTAGCAACTCTTGAAGCATCATTCCTTCGGTCAAAAACTTAATCTTCGACCCCCGCGGTACATTGTGGTCGAATCGAACTGAGTAACCAACTTTGCCAACCGGGCCACCCTTCGCTAGAGGCGTGCCAGCTTCTTGCGAAACTCGATGGGCAAGCGTAGTAGCAGCGACACGTCGTGGCTGCGTGATGGCGATCATGCCGCCCACGTTGACCTCATCATCGGAGCCGGGAACCTTGACCTTTTGTCGTCGACACCAGGACTCTTCGTAGAGAAACTGAGGGACCTGGGTACTTTTACCAGAACCAGTCTCACCCACTAGTACAAGCACATCACTTTTAGCTGAGCGCATTGCATCTTGAATTTCACTGCGATACTGCCAGATAGGGAGTTGCCTCCGAGTCTTGAGTAACCCTCGGTCTTCCTGGTTCCGGGACTTGTCATGGGCTCGATCTCGGCTCCGATCATGGTTCCGCGGCTTGCCTTGTGAAGTATGATTTGAGGGCAAAGAATCCTTCTCCCTTTCCGAGTCCACAGCTTTCTCGGTAGCTTTCTTATCCTGTAAAGTTGAATTATCTGTAGCCGCGGACTGGGCAAGACTTGGCTTTGCAGATTTTGCAGCTGGCGCCGTCAGGTATCCCTCAAGAGATATGGCCTTGCCACCAATGGTCATGGCATTCGGATCCGTCTTAGTTTTCCGCCGCTTCGCAGGGCGGTCAATGTTGTTTTCCGTAGCCATTTGGGCTTCTGTGGTGTTGAAATGTTGAATGGGATTGTCCAAGTTTTCTTTCAACATGGGAAGTTGGAGGCCAATGATAGAATACGGAGTTACCTACCCGGATGTCGACTCGCCCCACTTTATATATCTAGCTCAGCGATCGTATACTGTACATAACGGTCCAATGTTACGTATCAGCTCCGTTCGATACACGTTCGGACAGCGGGGAAATGCAGAAGTATTTCATGTTCAAGTTTCAAAGTATTTTGTTTTATTCCCAAGTCTATCGAGAGCAGTGGCTTGTCTCGAGAAATAGTCTGGTAATCCGAATGCACGTAACTTGTACCTTACTAACCGAATAACGCAAAAAAAGATGTGGATATTGTATTGAAAACACGCCCTTCTGGAGTGATTAATGAGTATGCTTGGCAGTAGCAGCAGTATCATCCTGTTCTTGGCGCAGGTCTGATGCTCTCTGAAGCACACCAAGGCTTATGCGTTCCCTCAAAACACAGACGTGCTGTCGAGCGTTCTAGCTTCCCTCCAGATGACAGCTGAGCTGGGCACCAGTAACCTTCTAACCGCTGATTGACGACCATACAGAGACCTCATAACCCTCCCTTTCTATCGAACTTCGGAATTACCTGATACGAGCCAGACGCTCCCGGTTCATTCTGGTAGCGTCGTCCACCGCATCACTCTGTTAAAGCGGTTAGCACCCGTAGGAAGACCACAGAGACAGCGAAGCCACATACCTTGTTCATGATTCTGTCAATCTGCTTGTTCTGAGTATCAACCTCCTTACCAATGGCCCTGCCCACCATGTTCATCATGGACACCTGGCCCTCCAGCTCAGTGATGCCGTCGTCAATCTGATCCTCGAGCTCATCCGCGCCCTCCTCGTCCTCTAGGTTGAATTTGCCGTAATCCTTCTTTCGCGTCTGCTGGCGGGGCATGGTTGACTTATTGATATCTCTAAAGTTGCCCTCCATACGCGCATTGGCGGAATACCCATCGCGACGGGTGGCTTCTCGCTCGGCCCGCTCTGTGCGGTGACGTTCCATGATATCCTCATCCGCCTTGAGCTGGCGCGACTTGGATGTAAACGGGTTGCCAACGTGCACGGCGAACATACTCCTGTTGAGTGTCTTGAGCTCAGAAGCCCTATCTTGGGCAATCTTGTTCTGGTTCGCAGCGAGGTCGAGGTGCTTTTCGGTGTTGTATAGCCGCTCGCCCTGCCCACCCAACCGAGCGAGGGTGGCGCGTCCGACTTCATTTGCCTGTCGAGCCATCTGTACCGATCGGTTGACGGAAGCACCGCTTTCCTGCTGCAGCTGTCGCTTCTCTTGCAGAATAGCTTGGTATTCAATCTCTTCTTGCTCCTCAGCGGTCAGCTGCCGCTCTTCCCCATAGCCACCGTACGCATCGCCACCCGCTGTCGGCTGTTCGTTGCTACCGCCCACCGCGGGTGGCTGTTGCTGCCTGGTCTGTCGCTCTTGTGCTCCAGAAAAGAGAGCATCGCGATTGTCGTCGGCCGAATCTATAGGACCAAACCCGCCATAGCCGCCGGGGCCTCTAGCATTGGCAGCCGGACTGTTGTATGGGTCCTGAGGGCCAGCATTCTCGTATCGATTGGAGCCGTAGCCAGCACCAGATCCGAACTTTTCGGCGCCGTATCCGGCAGGTGCAGGAGGTTGATGACCACCGGGGGCAGCGGCGTTGTACGGGGGAGGTGGCGGGCCTCCTTGGGCCTCGGGAGGAGCGTTAAGGCCGACACGGGCTTGTTGGTAGGGCGTCATCTTGGCGTAGGGGTCGTTTCCACCATTCTGGGCATATGGGTTATCGGAGGGGGCGGGCGATGACTTCTTGCGGCCGAAGAGGGCCTTGCGACTCGATTCACCATCATCATCGCCCTTCTTGCCAAAGCCAAACTTCTTCATGGCGGAAACCGTTATCAAGTCGCGATCTGGAAACGTGAAGTCGTGAAGTCGACTTCGCCGGTGGAAAAGAAAAACGGTCGGGTCGTGTTAAGGAGAGATGAGATGGTGGAGGAGAGTGGCGGACCCTAGCTTTGTCATGGGGTTTGAGGTTTAGGTTTGGGGGACTTGGCTGGGCATAACTTATGCGAGGGTACTTATACTGTATAAGATAAGATGGAGTGTACACAGCCTTTCCTACCTAAATGCCCTCTCTCCTCTGCTCCCGTATTTTGCTTCTCTACGCAGTTCTCGGCCGAACTCTCTATTTCAAGTGCCCAAGGGGCGCCTGGGTAGCATATCCCGTATTGGCACCCAAGCCGAATACGCATTGGAGGAGATGGGTCCCTGTTATTTGGGTGCCTCAGGGGCTGAGGTGCACCGCAATCTGGTGTGGCTGAGCATTGACTTATGGAGTCGTCGTCCGATGGAACAAGCAAGTGTGCTTGAACTACTAATTAATGTGACTAACAGAGTCACTTGATTTTGGCACTGGCAATTTGATGTATACTAACAACTCTCCTGCGGTTGCTGGACAACTGGCCGTATTCGCCTTGTCATGAGATCTCAAAGACACCAGGGTCGGCCCCAGACCCATGGCTGAGTCTTGGTGACTCAGGCGGCCGCTACTGCAACGAAGTGGCCCCCCTGTGCAGTGTCCACTGGAGTCCCTGAAACCCTTCACCAGGCAGACCCAGCGGAGCCACAGCATCTCCAGGTTGTCCCCATCACAGCATGATTGGCCCGCTGGCCGATGCGTCACCCCAAGTTGTTGCTTCCCCAAATGCTCAATTAGCTTTCTCTCGGTGTCTTAACTTGCCTTGTATTAATATACTGCCCAGCTCGATCTTGCGAAAAACCTCTCATCACCACCAACATGTCAGCGCGTTATCAAGCTCATTAACCAGGTGCTCATTTCACCTCCCTTTATGCTGGCTCCTAAAGTCGTGCGACTTGCTCCTCGAATCACCCTACACCATACCTGATAAACCTCAAAATGATATCCAGGAAACACCAGTTCTGTGTTTTTGGCTATCTAAACAGTTCTTTCAAAGACTATATGACTCTGGTACTCTGATATTTCCTGGTTATCATTGCATTGTTACTTCAGTTCTATTCACCTAGCGATTGTTTCTACCAGAAACCATGGCCTCCGTGTTTACCTACGATCCCGACCCTCCGAGGGTATCCTCTCCGTGGCTTCTGCCCACGGATTTGGGCAGAGGAAGCAGTCAAGATGAAAGCGGTCCATTGGCCCCCAAGGAAAATAATACACGATCCGATCTCCTATCCGATTATGGCGTCACCCGTCTGCAAGCCGAACCACAAGAGGGCCCAACTGAATACAAGTTACACTTACTGCTAAGACCGCGACGCATCTTTAAATCGATGAGTACGGTAGAAAAAGCGAATAAAGTCACATCTCGTGCGCAAGATCGCGTCGTCAAGCCGTCGCTCAACTCTCCTGTCCCAGCTTCCCAACCACGCCAGCAACGCCTGCAACACCTGACTACACAGCTACTGTGGCGACTACAACAATCTTCGCCGTATCACGCCTCGAGTTCCAAGGAGCTGTCCTTGCCCAGACTACCCGATGATAGCGTCGAATTATCAGCCCCGGTAAAGCTAAATAGGCTTGTCCCCGGCCTTGAGGAATCAAAAGGAGCTCTGTACGAAATCGGCGTGTCCGACGATGGAACTCTTATTGGCCTCACCAAAGATGAAATGAATGAAAGTATTGCTACTCTCAGAGTTATGGCTGCCAGCCTGGGCTGCTCCGTCGAGGTCACTCGTATGGTCATCGTTGGAGATTGTGAGTGGACCGAGTCTGGCGAGCTGGTAGACCACCCAGACACTCATCCGGCAGAGGTTATCCGGAAAGGCCGACTGTGGGTTGCGGAATCTCTCGTTATGCCCAACCTTGGTTTTACTGGTGATGGGCCTGTTGACAAAACTTCAACCCCAAAGTCGGCACACCAGACTGGTTCTGCACAGAGCCCTACTGTTCCGAGCCGTGGGAGCTCGACGACACCTCAGTTGAGGGTCACCTTTAGCGGACCTACAACTTCTGGAAAGTCAAGTTTATTAGGGACGCTTTCAACCGGAACTCTAGATAACGGGCGCGGAAAGAGCCGTCTGAGCTTGCTAAAACATCGGCATGAGGTTGTCACTGGGGTAACCAGTTCTATAGCCCAAGAGCTTATTGGCTACAAAGATCACTCCATCCTCAACTACTCCCACGGGAACATTGAATCTTGGGTCGACATCCACGATTGTGCCGAAAATGGCCGTCTCGTCTTTGTCCTGGATTCAGCTGGACACCCTCGTTATCGCCGTACGGTACTACGTGGCCTCATGAATTGGGCACCGCACTGGATACTTCTCTGCATCGCTGCAGATGACGTGAATATCGAGTGTAATCTCGGTGACATGAGTTCCCCAACACAAAAGGCACTTGGGGTCTCGGCGGCAGGAGATTTAGTAAAAGCTCACTTGAATCTATCGTTGAAGATGGACTTGCCCATGACCGTGGTAATCACGAAAATGGATCAAGCTTCCAAGCCGAGCCTTCAGAGGACAATGAACAAGGTCTTAACCGCCATCAAAGATTATGGCAGAACTCCCAAGATTCTGCAACCGGATCAAAGACAGCAAGAGGATCTGAAAAAAGTGCCGCAGGAGGATTATGATAAGGTTCAAAGACTACTTAGAGGCTTTTCTGAAAGTGGGAATTTGACTGAGACTGTCCCCATCGTCCTCACCAGCGCTGTGAAGGGTAGTGGCATAGGTCTCCTGCATGCTCTCCTGGAAAGCCTTCCTCTCCCTCCGGCACCTACAGCTCGCGACTTCGTGGGAATGGCCCTAAACCCGGAACAGCCAAAAAGTCTTTTCCACATCGATGATACGTTCAGCTTGCCGGAGTCTTACAGTGCTTTGGCAGGAACATCCAGAAAGAGGATAAATCCTGGAGTTGTTGTATCCGGCCACCTTCGCTTCGGGCGTCTCTCCGTCGGCGATCACATTGTAGTAGGGCCTTTTCAGCCTGAAGATGATGAAGCTCGCGGCTCAACACCAGAGGATCGCCCATCTCCTGGCAGTTATGGACTTTCTATCTCGCATCCGGCTTCGGCAGAGCTGGCTCGAATAGCGATGAAGAACGCCGTTTCAGCATCGGCTATCGCTGGAGAATGGCACGAAGCAAAAGTTGTCAGCATCCGCAATCTCAGACTACCTGTTGTTACTCTTGAGGCAGGGCAGGCAGGCTCCGTCGGCCTTGTTGTTCATGGACTCCCTGAACTGGATGCAAGTACAGGATCTGGCACAGAGCTTGGTATACCCCGAATACGACGGGGTATGGTCCTAGCCATCACATCAAAGCACATGGTAGACACGGGCTTAAAACTGCAAGCAGCAAGTGGCTTTACTGCGGCTTTCAACGATCCTGAAACGCAATTTCTGGCAGTTGGGACATTTGTAAACGTCTATATTGCTAGCATCCGAACAGTGGCACGCATCCGGCGAGTAACGCAGCAACGTCGCCAGTGGGAGAACGAGGCAGAGACGAACGATAACTACGGCGGTGTGTTTCCCGTAGAGGATCCCGATTCGCACCTTGGCCAACAGAGCGGACAAGAAGCATTTGAAATATCTTTGGAGCTGCTGTATCATCGAGACTGGATTGAGTTGGGTTCGCGCGTGATCATATTAGAAGGTGGAAGTCAGGACAAATCAGGGCTAGAAGGGTTTGTTGGAAATGTCATTGAAATTGTCGATTAGAGCGGTAGCGTTGGATTTTCGATTCCGTCATATTTAGCGCTTGTATGTTCCGATTCAATTCCTTAAGCGGAAGACTGTAGCAGCTACTTCGCAAATTATCAAGTAACTCCGTGACGCCATGCTATATGAAGCTCAGTACTTGACTTTCTCAAGCTCTTACGAGACCATAGAATAATGTCCAAGTCAAAATGAACCCAGGGAGCCCATTGAATATTCCGCCCGTCCAGAATTGCAATGCGCTATGGAAGAATCGCGTAGGATCCCAGGCAGGTCGACCCTCCAGGGCCGATTCGGGGGCAACTTTGAGGCCGTAAAACAAGAACGTGGTGACAAGGGATAGGGCGACGTAGGCAATGAAGCCGTTGTAGGACTCGAGGCCGAGAACGCCGACAGTGACGCCAAATAGGGAGGCGGTGAGGGAATGGAAATTAGAGAGAGCCTGAATGAAAGGCCAAGTCAGTAAACGCGCGTCAAATGGTTGGTAGACCAAGTCGAGGGTGAACTGACCTTGGTGTTGTGCATTACAGCCTCTTGGGCGATGGGGTTGATTTGGAAGTCGCGTTCGGTAGACATTCTGGCGGTTGTAGCTGTTGCGCTGGTGGTTTGCAGTTGTCGCGCGGTCGAGGGGAAGACAAGCAAAGCTTCTGTGTGGGATTGCCGGGTTTTGAAGGATGATACTGGTTGTCAGAGCTGTACGTCGTCGTCGTCTTGCTCACACAATCGAAGCTATCGAGTGAGTTGAGGGTCCTGACGTGCTCTTACCACTGCTGACAGCGTGTCGGCCCGAACAAGCTCCGGGGAAGCCCCCCCCCCCAAAACGTGGAAGTACAGTACAGTACAACGCAGTGCATACTGCACGTACCATGAACCCCTCCAGCTCCACCAGCTCTGGCGGTTGGATCCGTCGGACATTGGATGTTTGCCGTGGGGTTGGACTTGAACATTTCATCCGCGGTATTGGATATTGGCCAATTTCGTCGCGCAACAATGGGACACAACTTCGAGCCTCTCAAGAACGACCTGCTGCTTCGGGCAGCATGGGGTGGGTTCAATTCCCACAGTCTTTTCTTTGACTGTATGTGAATGACGAGAAACTGTGCTAAGACGGTGCGTTGCGTGTAGGACAGACGGTTGAGCGCCCGCCCATGTGGGTGATGCGACAGGGTAAGACTCTTGCGATGAGAGCGATTCGGCTTCGGTTCGCTGACCAGAACCACCAGCCGGCCGCTACCTTCCCGAGTATCATGAGGCCAAGGGCAACCGCGACTTCTTCGAGTGCTGCCGCGACCCCGAAGTTGCGTCAACGATTACCCTCCAGCCTGTAGAGCGCTACGCCGGACTCATCGACGCAGCCATCATCTTCTCCGACATTCTCGTCATTCCCCAGGCCATGGGGATGCTCGTCGAGATGGTTGACAAGAAGGGCCCTCACTTTCCTCACCCACTCAAGACGCCCGATGACGAGCAATACGGCCAGGTGCTCGCGCGCGATGTCGACGTCGCCGCTGAGCTGGGCTACGTCTACGAGGCGATCACTCTGACCAGGAAGAAGCTTGCCGGACAGGTGCCGCTGATCGGCTTCTGTGGTGCGCCGTGGACTCTTTTCTGTTACATGGTTGAGGGTGGTGGTACCAAATTATTTGCGCAGGTCAAGACGTGGATCTACAAGTACCCCGAGGAGTCCAAGAAGTTGTTGGCTAAAATTGCTGATATCTGCGTTGACCATCTGGCGTTGCAGGTCAAGGCGGGCGCCCAAGTAAGCCATTGAACTGTCGGATACGGAGGCACATGACTAACGTGAACATCCACTCAACAGCTAAGCATGGTCTTCGATTCTTGGGCGGGCGAGCTTTCTCCTTCTGCGTACCGTGAATTCTCCGAGCCTTACCTGGCGCGCATTGCCGAGAAGCTTCCTGCTAAGCTGCAAAGCCTCGGCCTCGAGCGTGTGCCTATGACGGTATTCCCCAAGGGTGCATGGTATGCCCTCGACTCGGCATGCGACCTGGGCTACAACGTCGTTGGCATGGACTGGCTGCAGGATGCCAAGGAGGCTGTCAAGATCCGTGGGGACCGCAACGTTGTCTTCCAGGGCAACGCCGATCCCGGTGTGCTATACGGCACGAAGGAGGCCATCACGAAGGCAGTGCAGGAGATGGTCGACGGATTCTGGGTCGGTAACAAGGGATGGATTGCCAACCTCGGACACGGTAAGAAGCTCTTCTGTACCCGTTTCAGGGATGTGTACTAACTGGGTGCAGGCATTACGCCAGGCGTTAACCCTGACAACCTCAAGCACTTCTTTGAAGAGGTTCACCGATTGACGAAGAAGAGCTAGAGATGGCGAGAATGAGCCAGATCATGCTGAGAAGGAAGATGGTCACTAGACGCTTTCCAGCTGAATATAGTGAAGCTATGATTGCAGCGTAGATTGTAATTGGAAAGCGGACGATGTAAGGGAGACTAAGAAAAAACCTAGAGAAGCCTACTGAACAATCGGTCCAGTAAAATGCCCAATGAATCTTTTTACAATCACGATGTAATTCATCAAAATAATAAAAAACTGGCATCTTTTCAACTTAACTCCCGTTATCCCCCAAAACCTGCCCATCGTGACCATACATGTCTTAACCCTCCTGCCCTTTTCAAAGGCGCCCAAACACCATCAAACACCAAGCCTAGGTAGATTCGCAATATGCGACCAAAATGAGATAATGATGAGGTGGGTATTTAGTAGGACTCGAAGAAGGAAAAAAAAGGAAAGAGAAGTAACCAAAATAAATAAACTAGGCCTTCTTGCCACCAAAGAAACTCCAGCCCTTGCCCTTGCTGTTTGTCGGCGTATCAGCGCCATCGTCGATGGCCTGCTCGTTGCTAACCTTGCGCGCAAGCTCAGCCTCGTCGCCGTCGCCGTTCTTGAAGACGTTTCCGGCACCACCACGGCCGCCGTGCTGGATACCTCCGCTAGCACGTCGGGTGACACTACAAGATCAATGATTAGCTTACGTCTTCTTCCTTGTTGCGACTGTTTCTAGATGACTCCTTGCGAGAGAGAGCGCGCGCGCGCGCATGTGCAGGGAGTGGGCAAACGACATACGGTTCAACATCCTGGCGCAATCGAGTCTCGATCGGGTCCTTGTTCTTGGCCATGTTGCCTGTTCCTCCACGGCCAGTAGTAACAATAGGTGTCTTGAGCGTCGGCGTCTGAAGATCGGTAGCAGGATCGGTCCTCTTCGTCTGCTTGGCATCGGCCATGTTGCCTGCGCCGCCGCGACCGTGCGAAGCGAACATTGTGAGAGTAGAGCCTTGTTGTCTTCTTATTCTTTACGCGAACGCAGGAAGTCTGGTCGATTCGAAGGGGGTATGACTAGAACTGAGGGTGGTTGGCTCGTTGGAGGGGTAATAAAGCGGGCGTGGGTTCGTGGCACAGGATGTGGTCAGGTGTAAGTTTGTCTGTGCTCTTTGAGTCGGAAAGAGGGCGGTTTGTGTCGCCTTTTGACGATTCGATGGAGTGAAATTTGATGAAAAGGAAGGGTCCCCTGACCGAGAGGGAGGGAGGAGATTATTGCAATGTGAAAAATACAGTGTAGAAACTAAATAAGCAAGTGTTGCGGCGAGACCGCGGCGCAAGGGTAAGGGGATCGCCCTATGATTTTAAACTCAGTGCCAAGGACCTTTTAGTGTCATATGGAACGGTGGAGGATTTGCTGCTTGGCAAGCGTCAGCCGAGCCACCTGCCTTGGCACTCAATCCATTTCTCTCCCAAGGAGTCCTTATCTGCCTCTGTTGATCGTTTCCGACCTTCAAACTCCAAGCTTTAAGTCTAGCCCGTTCCAGTCACTTGCTAACTATTGTAGTCTAGGATGGATGACTTCTCCCAGTCCCAGCCTAGCCGCTACGGCGATGCCGGCGTAAGATATCTAAGCCGTAGGATACCTTGTAGAGCATCGTAATTTGTACTCGTCCATGCCATGCAGGCACTTCAACTGTAAGATAGTACGTATACTCCATAGGCTGCACGCGGTAAGTTGAACTGCAGCTGCGCTAACCGCAGAGCGCAATGGGTGGGCCTACCCGAAAAGCAAACTCTTTCAAGCAACGTGACCCTTCCGAGTCGCTTATTGGCTCAAGGCTGCGTAGTCTGTACATCAATCAGTATGTAGTGCCCCATCAATAGGAGCATTACCGCCCGCCTGGATTCATAAGGTACGACCAAAGACAGATGCTAAATTTCCTGCTTCCAACGTCACTGGTATTGCATTGTTAGCTCGCAGTACTTCGCACGATGATGGCCAGGTTGCATATATTTCCCGTGTATCCAGATCAGAATGCCTGAGCTTCCAAGGCTCAAAGACGGGCAGGCATCTAAAAACGCCGCTTATCTGATGTCGCTAACAGCACCCTGTTTATACCTCTAAACTCTCACTCAAAATTTACCATCCAGGATATCCTCGATATACCACTTCTGATAATCAATACTTGACTTGATGCCCGTCCTTCTGATGCCATACATCTTGCATTAAGAGCATGTCTAACTGAGCTTCTTCTATTCGTAGTCGTCTTCTCCATCTTCTCCCCCTTTCATGTTGGCATCCTTTCGAATGGGTATCTTTATGCCTTGTGCCGCGAACGTCTTACTTAGCGACGTGCTTTCGCACACTCCGGGGAATTTCTTGGCAGAATAAACGTTGAACACCTCGCTGAAACATGACGCCAAGATCGGTGCCTTGTGCCGAATTCCGCCCCCAGGCTGGCCAATGTTGAGAAATGAGAATCTGAGCCTGAACGGTCCCTCCGTTCGGACACTGAGGTCTTGAAGAACAAACCAAATGCCGTTGCGCTCTTCTGTGTCGTGCAATCTGAACGCACTTGCCGCAAGACTTCCGATGAGGTTCCGTGTAAACATGCCCTGGGGCTGGCCACCCACGACCGCCATCCTTGGGCCTCCAGTTTGATCAGCTCCATAGCCTTGCTGGCTACCGTTTCTGTACGGCGTCATGTTTGTCTGGCCTGGTACAGCAGCATACCCTACCTGCTGTGGAAAATATTGTTGCGTTGGTCCATAGGATCCACTTGGGGAGTATGCGGGAGGGACTGGCGCGTAGCCAGATTGAACGTTGTAATCCTGAGCGTAACCCATGCTGGGTGCTGGAGCATAGTTCGAGTCACGACTCGGAGGGAGGGCCGGCGGCTGATATCCGATCGCATTCGGCTCGCTCCTGTTAAGCGTCGTGTAGCCATATATGGAGGCGGCCGAGACAGACGGCGGCCCAGTGGAAGAGCGGACAAGGTTCACTTCTTGGGTGCCATCCTCGTTCCAGAGATCGACACAAAGAACGAATCTCGCGTAATCGATTTCGCTGCGCATCAACGTTTAGTCAAATCAGAGTTTCAAGTGCTGCTCTCACAGGTCACATACTTGTAGTCGTACTCTTTACCCGTTACCGGGTCTGTAATAACTAGACGAACGCAGGGAGGCGGTGTAATGGGTCTACGATCCTAGACGACAGTGAGCATGGGGCTAAAGGCAGAGGAGAATCGAGGCGACATAGTAGGATAGGGCTAGTCCTGCTCAGCCTTACGTACTTTATCGCCAAAACCGCACATGCGAGCACGGCGAGGCTGTTGTGCGACGTCAAGTCTACAGCTGTACATCAATAACACGATCATGAGAGGTGGTCCTGGAAAACGTACTGATATTTTCTGCCACTATCCTCTTCTATTTTCGACAAAATGACGGGAACCTGCTGCGTGCGCGAGGTCGAGTGCTGCTCTGTAAGAGTCTGCGTAGACAAAGATGGAGGAATCTCATCTGATCGTGGAGGCTGGTGCGACTGTTGATGAGGGTGGGGTATCGGATGTTGACTCGGTTGCTGGTGAAGTCCATTGTGCTGGAGTTGATGCTGAGGTTGAAGCAGAGGTCCCGTGGGCGGCGGTTGGTGCTGGAGCTGCTGGTGCTGGAGCGGGTGAGGGTGTTGAGTGGGGTGCTGTGGATGTTGAAGATGTTGAGAATGCTGAAATTGCGGATGGTGTTGATGGATATGGGAATGCTGGGGGTGTTGCTGGTGTTGAAGCGGCGGAGGAGCTTGGTGCTGGTGATGCTGTTGCTGCGGATGCGTTGGGGGCGGCGCATGCTGCAAATGCTGAGGACGCTGTGGGTGTTGATGCTGCTGGTATGCGTGCATGGAAGGCATGCTGGAGTGGTATCCAGGAAGAGGACCGGGCGCACCAGTTGTCATGGGCATCTGCTGCGATATGTCGGGCTGGTGGTAACCCGAGTTCATGATGTCGGAGCGGGGGTGAAGCGCCACCGGGTGAGGACAATCGGGAGCTGAGGCGCGTGCGGTGACAGGAATCAGAAGTTGACGACGAACCTATAGAAGAAAGACAACGAGCTGCGAGGCGAAACGCAACCAGAAGAAGCCCTTGTTGGCAACAGAGTCGATCAATTGGTTGCTGAGGTTGCGGAAGTGAAAAGTGGTAGGGACGAGAGGATAGCAGTATAACGAAATTGTTTGCTTTGTTATGTTCGATCAAAGCTCGCCCGTCGGAAATTGAGACCTCCCAGGTCGTGATCTGTGAGGTAGCAACCGTTCGATTGCATCCAGCTAAGCAGACAATTGCTTAGTCGAGTCTGCAGAAAGACCTATCGTTGATAAGTTAACTATTATAAATACCATGCACGCCGTTCCCAAGGCACCATACACCAAGGTGGCGCAGTTTCAATAACCCCCGAGTAATCTTGCGCCAGGGTTTGCGGATTCAGGCGAGTGCAGCAAGATATTGTGGCACATGCAAGGCAAAGATATACTTACCTCGACACTTCAGTATCCCGAAGCTTGATTCACGAACGAACAGACCTCTGAGATTGGTGGCTTTTGCGGGAGGGGCCAGGCTAGAGTTTCGGGATGATCTTTCACTCTGGCGGAAAGCTAATCTGTATGCGCGCGTACCGCGTACTAGCGCTGGAAGCTCGCGCGATGACAGCGGCTGTCTGCAGCCTGATGGATACTTCGTATGGATGGAGATTTTGGATGAGTCGACGAACAGAGTTCTAGGCCTGCGCTACTTTCTGAATAAGAGCAATGACGGCAGACACTATGAGCCCCAGTGATGTTGTGTTTGGCTGAGGGCGGAAGATGGCTGGATAAGAGTTGATGGATGCGGTGCTATGGTGCTGCGCTGCTACGGCAGGCGGTTGGAGGCTTGTGGATGAGCGGGGGTAAATCCATCGGGCAAGTGCTTGTTGGTTGAATCGCTTGCTCCTGTCCCCCTGTTGAGAACCTACTTCGCCTCTGCCTCTGCCGTCTACAGTGCCTCTCTTAGGCTTCTCCAGGCTTGTAGGGAGGTTAGCGCCCATCCCACTCTCGGTCCCGCACCATCACCTCGGCTCTGGTCAGTGAGCTACAGTGGGCTTCGATTTCCATGCCAGGCTATGCCCAGGGTCGCTGAAGCCCCATAGGGAAGTGCTGAGGCAGTACGTACCTCGTTGAGACCGCTTTGAGACCGCTTTGGGATGCCCTCCTCGAAAGCTTCCGTGAAACACAAACGTGCGCAAAAAGCATTGACTCAGGTACGGAGCACCTCGTCGCTCGACAATTCGGCAAGGGTCAGCACACGCAGCTGCACGGACCTGGCTCGTCCCTGTCTGCTTGCAACGGGTGCCTATCTGTTTTCCCTCTGGTACAAGGCACAGGCTCTAGGAGACGAGGACGGAAAAGAACTATGCCGCAATGGAGGCTAAAGTACGATTTGGATCCACGGCGGAATTACGTACCTTGAAAATGCAGCCTTACACCTGATTGGAAGCTTTCACATCTAGGCAGGGGCTGGGTTGCGTGAGAAAGGCCAACCTTGTCATTGGTTGTATCGTACATGCGTAGCTTGCTATGGGGCGCCTGCCGCTTCTTCCCAGTGGCTGCTTAGAACAAGCATTTGATGAAGGTGTGCATTTTAGATACACTTGGAGCACGTTTTCCGATCGCTACTGTAGGTAGCGCCAGTATGATGGTTCACCATACCTGTAGCAGCTGGACTACCGAAAGGTGTTGGTTGTAGTATGGGCGTCGGAGCACGGCGCAACTCAGTGGGAAGAGAAAATGCCCCGCCATCCTGACTGACGACTGCCCCGCAATCGGAGTCATCGCGGCGTCCACCGCAAGAATCAAAATCACCCACCACAGCCCAAACAAACCATTGCGATCTTGACCAGACGCGAAACATCACATCGCCTCGCCTCGCCTCGCAGTTCAAAACTTGCGATTGTGGCATCCCGACGCGCACTACCAAGACTCTCGTTTATTTCCATCCATAAGCACCCTTCAGACACTCCGTTACCCGTCATGGATCTGGTTCACAAGTTTGTCATGCCTTTGCCCCGCAGTGTCGCGAAGAAAGCATGAACAGTTACTGATGACGATATCTTCTCTCCAGCCTCGAAGGTCGCCTGCTCTTTGCAGTGCCCAAGAGTGAGTGAGCCTCTGGCCTCTTTTTCCACGCTCGATGACTACGAACTAACCCTTCATCCTTTCCAGAGGGCCGCCTCAATTCGGCCACACTCAACCTCCTCGAAGGCGCCGATGTCCAATTTCGCCGCGAGAACCGCCTCGATATCGCTCTTGTAAAGAACCTGCCAATTGCGCTCATTTTCCTTCCTGCTGCCGATATTCCTACCTTTGTTGGCGAAGGCCGCGTTGATCTCGGTATCACCGGTTGGGACCAGGTCCAAGAACACGATGCCACCGTGCGCAGCTACAACCGCGCGCGCCGCAACTCAGTGGACATGCTTTCCAGCGAAGATAAGGCTGTTGGCGGTTGCGAGAAGATCATGGACCTTGGATTTGGAGGTTGCCGTCTTCAGGTTCAGGTGCCAGAGAAGGGCCAATATGCCACCAGTCAGGATCTTATCGGGCAGACCATTGGAACTAGTTTTGTCGGACTTGCAGCCGAGTACTTCGCCAAGCTCGAGCACGGCGATGACGCCGAGGGTGGCGTCTCCCCTCGCAAGTTGCGAACCAAGATTGTCGAATTGAGCGGCAGTGTCGAGGCTGCCTGCGCCCTGGGCGTTGCTGAAGGCATTGTAGATCTAGTTGGTGGGTACTCGCACATGATGGCTCCTTTGCCTTTGATGGCCAATTTTTCTGCTTAATCGTCGCTAACATATATGGTGAACAGAATCTGGTGAGACGATGCGCGCAGCTGGCCTGAAGGCTATTGACACTGTTGTCGACTCCACAGCCGTGCTCATCAAGTCGAAGGCACCCTCCAACCCTGAGCTTGTCGAGTTGATCACGTCCCGTATCAAGGGTGTCATCACTGCCCAGCGCTTTGTGCTTTGCCAGTACAACATCGAGCGGTCTCAATTGGTGGAGGCAACCAAGATCACGCCCGGCAAGCGCGCCGCTACCATCACCTCTCTGGACACCGAAGGCTGGGTTGCCGTCAGCTCGATGGTTGAGAAGAAGAAGATTGCTCTTGTTATGGATGACTTGACACGAATTGGCGCTCAGGACATCCTGATCCTCGACATTCACAACGCGCGATGAACGGAGAAACAAGTCGAACGAGACTCTTCATGAATCCTTAAAGAATAGAGATGGTAATGATTTGGGGGCGCTTAACGGAGACACCTGGAATACAAAAAGAGGCAAAAGAGTCGGAATTGGAATATGGATTAACGTACTTCTATGTGAAATTCTTACTTATTCGCTTATCATCAGATATCATGTCAGTAACTTGCACAATAGCATGGCCAAAGGTCCCAACGGGGCGGCTCAGTCTTAGTGTGGTCCGAGAGCGGGAAGTAACGTTAGCTAACGTTGATGTTAGCACAAAACAAGCCCGTTCGAATGAGGGGAAAATATCCCCCTCGTTGGAACATATTATCTAAATATCTCACCTGTTGTATATGTTGGCAGCGTCATGATCCGCGTTGACAGAGTCTTCACATAATCTACTAGAGCAATCTCCTCTAGTCTACAGTATGTATAGTAGCTGGCGGGAAGCGGCTTACACCTATGACCTCACTCGAGGCGGAGCGGGTCATGCCTACGTAAGGACGATAAAAACAACACAGCTCCCGATCATGCCGAGCTGACGATTTTGCGACATTTTCCATTCAAATCATCTAAATATCATCACTAATATCGCCGTTATCGCCGTTGTCGCTGCTGTCGCTGCTGATGAAACAACATGTCTTCCACTACCAAAACCCAGCGAGCTATCGGCGGCTCGAGTGAACCTTCGGCGCTCTACACGGTACGCAGACCACTTCATATAACCAAGCTGTCCGCCCTACGGCTCTAAGCCTATGCCCCTATAATCGAGTCAATCGATCAAGCCACGGATTGACCAGAAGTTTTATAGCTTATCATGACACCCGTGAACCTAATCTCCTTCCTCGTCTCCCTCGTCCTTGTCGACTTACACTATACGATTGCCCGCGCTGAGCACCACGAACGCGACTCTACGAGGTACCCTCGCTGGTGGTGGCCGCCTCGCTTGCTACGTCGGGCTCTCTACGCTTTTCGTTCCAAGCCGTACGAAACCACGAGCGGGCATGACAGCCCACGGCCATGGTACTATCATGCGAAGCAGAATAAGCTGATGCGTATGGAGGCCGAGGAGGCCTTCCAGATGCGTTTCAGGACGCTGCTTCTTTTGGCAGTGTCTGGTGCTGGCAGTGTACTAGCTGCTTGTTACTTGATAGGGCGTGTGTTTCGGCACTTTTTCCCTGTCCCTGCAGAGTAACGGTCGGTAGATATTGGCCGCGATAAGTTATAGCCGTTTTGACATTTTGGAATAATTATCATCTTGCCCAGACTGTTTTTACCTTGTATATACGTTTTGACTTAACCAATCTGATTCGAATATTGTACCAGGATGTGCACTTCCTAATCTTATGCAAGGGAACAACGAATATTCTGGAGTATTCAGCACGTAGAAACCAGATCAATTCGCTGTTCTACCATGTCCTGAAGAGAGGCTACCCTGTAGACTTGGCGACTACAGTGAAAATACGAGATACTCTAGACTATGCTACCGGTATAATATAATCTGTGTCAGCTCTAGACGTAGATCCCGCACCGAGGAATTCATTAACAAGGGTACTAATTGTGGTGACATCGCTACTTTCCAAGCGAACAGCAGTATCATCAAATCTTATCACCTAATGGGCCACAATCAGTAACCTTGTAGCTTTCAGGGCGACAAATAGAGACGTACTTAGAGGTATCCGTATATCGATTCACATTTAGTATTTTGGAAAGCCGCTTTACCAACCTAAAACGCCATAATCTTGTGCTAACCATACATATAAACCTTAGATTGCAAAGAATTCCCTTTATGGATTGAGAGCTCCGTAATAGAAACAAGCTTATGCTAAATCTCCGTAGCGGCGCGAACCTCTCTGTTGTGAACCTCGGACCGTTGCACTTCGGCGGATGCTCTCCACCCATACTGATTCGTCCAACATTTCCTCTACCTGTGAAGACCTTGCGGCGGCGTTCTGTCGCTGGGTGCTCTCCCGCCTCGGCGGCGACTGAGGTGACTGGGTTTCCTCTTGTAGTTCGAAGCTGAAAGCCGATGGGTTCGTGTGATGAGATGGCGAGGGGGGCGCCGCGCGTGGGAAGCTCAGCGGATGTTGCCAGGCTGTGTCTTGTAGCGACAAGCCGGAGGATGCAACCCAATCCCTGTTGTTATCGTCGTTGACACTCGCCTGCGAGGGCGATCTATCACCTGCTGATGATCGCATTCCTATACCTGGTGTTTGTGGCTGCCCTTCATCGTCTTCAACCAGAATCTCGGGAACATCAAGACTGGGGATTGACAACATTCTCGCTGACTGTTTCTTTTGTAGATGCTGCTTAAACCTTCTGGTCCAATATCTAGAAGAAAATACCCGAGTTAGAATTGATAGGCAACATCATTCGCTCAATCAAACGAAAGAACCTACAAGGTATCAAAGAAGCCGAGGACGACTCGTCTTCGGACCTGCTCTTCTACACGCGTGAGCCTGGCTCTTCGACGCAAGAATTCCTCCAGTCTACAGAACCTTATTAGCAAATCTCCGACAGAAACCCTAGGCATATACTCACTTCAAACTCTTGCTGTCGCTGATGATGTTGTAATGAGCTAAAATCATCAACACGGTAGTAAATGAGATGCCTCTGTCTGGATCAGCAGAAACCAAGACCTCCTCATAGAAGATGTTGAAGCGCCGACGCTGATGACGAATCTTATTAACGTTCAGACGTGCGAGTCGTCTATTGAGCTTTTTCAAATCAACGCCAGTATCGATTTCTGCACCTTGGAGCGACTGGTGACGAGACCTCTTCACTTCCGTCTGGCAGCCTTCCAGGATCGATCCAATGGAGTCTTCTGGTTCGTATATTCGCATTTGAAAGACACCCGAAAGCTCGCCGAGCAAGCGGGGAAATGCCTCCTTACTGATGTAGCCAGTGCCAGCAGGGTCGACGCTCCGCCAAGCTTCTTTGAAGCGCCGGATTTCATCGCGATCAACAACAGCCATACCACTCGACCGCTGGTACACATAACTGAAGCTCTCGTAGATCAGAGACACGAAGAGGTTGACGAAGATGTACATGCTGACGATGTTCCATGCGATAAATAGGAACCGCGCCCACGATTTACTTCCACAATCGCTGTCGAAAAACCTATCTTCCTCTACGCAGAGTGGAGGCTCGATACCAGCATAGTCCTCCATGACCTGGTTCCAGCCTTCACCGAGACTCATTCGAAATAGCAAGATCAAGGCCTTTGGTACAGATCGGAAGTTGATGTCTCCCGCTTCGCCTCCGCCAAAACGCGTCAAGCTGAATGATTGCGTCATTGCAATAGCGAAGACGAGAAAGAATACCAACCAGGTCGCTAGGAGATTGCCGATAACCGTGAGACTGGCCGCAGCAGTCTTGAAGAGCTGATCAAGAGCATCATTGCGTGGGATGATAAGTAACACGATTCCTACGAGAAAGAATTTGTGGACTTGAACATATGTGTCTATCCTGATACTCGCGATCCTCACGCTGGTAATGTGAATGGTAATAGTGGCGATCAAAGCACCTACCACGATGACGAGCGAGTACAAGTCCCAAGAACTCCGGCGGAAACGAGTCCATCCTAGCCCAATGATGCGGATGATGTTGTTAGCCAAGTAAGCGATGATGAAGACGAAGAAGATCCAATCGCGGACTCTTTGCCATAACCGAGGCTCATCGGCGAACTCAGACAACAGCAATAGGAGGTGCAAGAAAAGTATCAGCGAAATGGACTGATACCATTTGCCTCGCTTCTCAATGGCTCGCTTGTGACACCATCTTTTCCACGACTTTTCTGAAGCGTCGTAAGAGCTTTTGGACGGTGATATCTGTCGCAAGATTTTACGCAATTCGAGCCAAGATCGCTGCTCGGCCGTCAAAAACGCAACTCCAGTCTGTTCAGTGTAATTTCGCATGAAGACGGAGATGAAGAGGGTCAGCACGAAGACAGTGCCCATGAGATTGAAGAGAATGAAGAAGACGGCGTTTCCCTCCTGATTTTGGTCCTGGGGCTGCTTGCCGAATCCCGTAATAGCCTGAGCAGCAAAAGAGACATCAACCCAACCCTCCTGACTGACAATCTGGAAAAGAGTAAACAGAGATGACCCGAAATCATCAAAGCTGAAATAGTCGTTCGATGCAACCCGAGGTGCCAAAAGCGGCCATTCGTCGCTGAAAGGTACACTGTTGAACTCGCCATAGCAGCTCTCCAGGAGAGTAATGCCATCGCCATCGTTGCATGAGATCATCAGACCTGCAAAAAGATTGAGACCCCAGATGGCGAAGGGGATAAGTAAAGATAAAGAAACGAAGGCAGCCTGTTGATATATTCATTAGTCGTGGCACTCCAGTCAAGGTACCTAGAATGTGGTACTTACAGCCAAGATCTTCCACCACCCGACGATGATGAGATCATGGAACGTATTTCTCGCGGTATCACTGACGTTCAACAGCCGCAGCGCCCTGAGGGCCTTGAAGGCACCAACTGCCCGGGAGATAGCTCCATCGTTAGCAAGGAGAGTAGCAACGTTAATCCATAGGGTGACAAGAACAACCCCGTCCATGATGCCCCAAGAGCTGCGCAAATATGCGTTTGGAGTCCAAATAAGACCGTCGGCGATGACCTTAATCACCGCCTCTAGAGTGAAGACAATGGTAAACGCCATATCTGTCCAGACATACCAGTTCAAGAAGCTATAGTTGTGGGCCTCCTGATATTCTTTCTGGTAAACAGGCGTGGTAATGCATGCGAGGACAACCATGGCCACGATAGAGGCATAGATGAAAACCGAGAATGAATACCAGGCGAGCTTGTTGGGCTCAACGCCATCGTGCCTGTCTGAGCCTCGAGCCGGGCCCACGAGCCTCTGGCACAAACGACGCAGCCGATTTGAAGGCGTGAATATATAAAGAGAGTTATTGTACTTAGGGTACTTGGCGAGATACTCTCTTTGAGCCCTTCGTCGAGCCGAAGTAGCCGTAACCACTTGTTGAGCCATTTGGCGAGGGTCCTGTGTCTCATTCATGCCCTCGTAATGAATGTCAGAGTAAAACGGGTTCGGCTCTCGATTACCAAACCATTGTACAACCTTCCCCCATTGTTTCGATAGGTATCCTACTTCGACTTCAGTCGCTCCTCCGCCCAGCAAAGTCGTCGTGCTTCTCAGCGGTCGAGGCTGCACTCTTGATTCGTGTGTAGATTCCGCCGTCTCATCCAAAAATTCACGGACGACAGCATCTTTAAGAAGCATTTCCATGGTTGCAGGCCCGTAGTCGAGTGGATCTTTGGCTTTGCGAGATTTTCCGAAGTTGAAAATAGTTGACAAGGCCAAATTGCTTGACGAATTACCAAGATCTCGCCGTTGGAGAAATGCTCTGACTTGCTGTAGGCGTTTCTCATCTTCCGACACATCAAAGTTCTCTTGAATAACAGCAATGAACATATTAACAAGAATAAAAAAGGCGACGATGAACCACGCAATCAGCACGATAGCCCCGATCCAGGAAGTGTTTACATGCCTCGTAGCAGCAGTAACAGTATACAGAATATCTGTCCAGTTTTCACTGGAGAGCACCTGATACATACCCAGAAAGGAGTTGTAGATCGTTTTAAAACTGATGCGATTGAGTTCTCCGCTGTCGTCTTCCTTGGGAATTTGACCCCTGAACAGCTGTGATGCAAAAATCGCCATGAAGAAAGTCATAAGAAAGACGAAGAACATCAAGTTCAAGATACCGGTGGCGTTTCCAAGAACCAGTAGAATTAGCTGCCGCGTAACCGGAACTGCCAGAACAACTCGATAAACTCGAAGTATTTGAAAGACTGTCATCCAGTCGTATGCTCGCGTAAATCGAATATGAGGTATTAGTATAATTGAGGTGTTGATGGCAAGCCCCAAATCAAAGATGTTGCGCCAGCTGCGGTGAAAATTTCTCCAGTTCACCGCAAACCGAATGATCATCTCGACGTCAAGCAGCAGGGTTACTACAACTTCTGCTGTATTGATGACCTTTTCTCGGTAGGGCGACATGTCTGAGCTTCTGCAAGCTTGGCAAAGCAATCCAAAAGTAATGATGAAAAGCCACAACAGCTGAGTCTTATCGTAGATAGATTGAGCTGGAGTCTTGCGTCGAAGCTGTTCTCCTGGACTTGGTTGAGGATGAGACTGCTTGCCGGAGGTAAATGCACTCCCCTTGCTCTCTTCTCGAATTACTTGAAACGAAGAGGTGATGACAGCAATGAGCAAATTCGACAGCCACAGCATGAGAAACATGATACCAGCACCGAAGAAAAGCGCAGCTTGCGTGTAGTCTGATCCCATGGTCCAATACATGAGGTCGGAGAAAGTATTGGCACTCATAACGACGAAAACAAGCTCTAAGGAGTTGAAGATGTTGTCAAAATTGACAGTTCCATTGTGCGGATTGTGTTGTTGAAGACATATAGAACCCTCAGGGCAGATGAAACCCTTGCCATCAACCGCCCCTGGTTCACGACCTTCAAGACTGCCAGGAACTGTGAGTTTCTCCCAAGGCTGCACAGAACCATTCTTCAGGTAGCCACCACAGAAGTTTTCTTCGTTGGTAAAAGAGGCGCTGAGATCGTTGGGTTTTAGAGGATCCAGCCATACACACTGACGACTCAAACTCGCCTTGAAGCTCTGCACACCGATAATGGCAAAAAGAAGCCAGAAAAATCCGAGTAAGAAGCCAACGCGTGCAAGTAAAGGGGCTGCCTTTTTGAGACTTCTGAGAATAATCTGAATTGTGGTGAGCTTCCAAAAACTAGCAAAACAACATCAACACATTACTTACGGCAGTTCCATTTGTCAACGCAAGTAGCCTCAAAATGCGAAGACAGCTTAGCATTCTAAAGACATATAGATGGTGTTTTGTTTCCAAACCGGACAAGCTCAAGAAGAACATAACCCAGTACGAGACAATAGCGACAAAGTCTAGACGATTGAAAGAGTGGCGAAGAAATGCACGTCGAGCAAGCTGAAACCTAACGTTCTCTTCGTGGGTCTGGGGATGATCCTGCTGCGCTTGCAAGAAGCTCGTGAATGAGCGGGTCATCGTAGGTGGTTCGGGCTGAAAACCCCGATTGACGGCCTTCATTGACTTCTGTCTTTGCGGCTGAAAGACCGCCTTGTACTTATCTGTCAACGCTGCTCGGATACCGCGTGAACGATCAATTGTGCTGTACTCTGCAGCATTGAGGATGAATCCAGAAACAATAATACGAGAAATAAGCTCAATGGTGAAGACGATGAACAAGCCAAGCATGGTCCAGTCTATGGCATGATGGCCCCAACGTTCGGGGCGTGCATTGCCATCTTCGAAGACGTTAGGCGCAGATTCTACTGCTAAGAGAACAGTCTGGAGAACAATCAAGAGGAGAATCATTGGCTCAGTGTAGGGATTCACAAGCAGATCACAAAGCTTCTGTCTTATAACACTGTCCGATGAGAAAATCCCAAGTGATTTGCCTTTGAGAAATCTAGGAAGCGGATGCTGAGGGGTTCCTGTCGAGGGAGACTCCGTAACATCGAATGCCGGCTGATCTGCCTTTTCAGGCGAATGCCCAGGTTGAGGTTGGTAGTTATTGTCCGCCAGCATCGAGATTGTAGTACCACGCGAACTTGTTCGTTCGAGTCCATCTGGAGACCGCGACCGATGCCGTGACGACCGCTTGTCGACTACCTCATCACCGCTGATGTTGACAACCCGCTGCGAGACGGCCCGGACAATCGAACCAGCGACCGACAGGGCACCGGATTTTGTAGGCGATCGTGACCCTCGGTGTATTTTAGGACTAAGAGGACTGAGAGAGGCACCATAACTGCGATGGCCAGCACGCGCAAAGCTAGTGTCTAAGGATAGCTCTTGACCGAGGCTTCGACTTTTAACCCGACCTCGAGCGTTATCCTCGACACTCGACACTGTCTGGAAGCTATCGCGAGGTCGCCCATCGTACTGCTGCGTCGAAAGGGATCCCGAAATCGGCTCGGCACCGAAAGTGAGCGGAACCCTATCAGACTCGGTGTAATCGGCATTGGAAACGTCTTCGGCGTAAGGTCGTTCGTAGCGAGCACCGGAAACCGAAGGTAAGCCTGCATCGTTCGAGCGGTATTCGTTCGTGCCGGGTGGCAGCGCTGCCTGCAGAGCTGTAGGGTCGATGGGAGATTCGGGGCTGACTTGATCTTCGTAATCATGATCATCGTAACGAGCGTCATAGGGCTGGTCCCAGTATGTGGATATTCCAGGTAGGTTAGCTGCCATCTGGACAGTAGTTGGCGACCCAGGCGAAGACATCCGCGAACGACCGGCAGAAGACACTTGGGTTTGGTCACTGTCCTGATAGCCAGTATTGTCGATGTCTCTCAGTGGAATTGACTGGCGCCGCGCGTTGCGGTCATCAGAGGCGCCTGAAGACATTGCTCAATTCGTCTCAAGGGTGAATTGATGGACATAAAGCATCCGGCGTAGCCCCTGCGTCAAGACAGAAGAACTATGCAGACAGTAAGGCCAAAAAGAAGCATTGTTGAAGTAAGTTCGATAACACTAAGCGTGTATTACGCAATAATACCAAGTCTCGAGAAAGCAAGACCTTGTCAGTCTGGAAAAAGTAGCGGAACGCGAACACTTCTACAGAGTATGGATACCAGATGTCCAGATCCATAGTTGCGTATCTGGACTCTAAAGTAACAACAGGGGTTCTGAGGAATTCGGGAAGCCAGCCAGCCAATCGCGCGACCCGCAGAAGCTAAGTGAGGCTGTGAGCTTTGCACATGCCCCACAAGGTATCTTTACCTTAACGGCTTGCATGTGCTGGGGGAAAGAATGCTCGAATACTGTGCTGGCTGGCGTGTTAAGCAGGCCACGACACAGTGCCGCAGAAGCAGCATGTGTCTGGCTGCGCCACAGTAGGGACTAGAGAAGATTAAACGAGGTTGGAGGACTAGACTACTAAACTAGTCTAGTAGTATCTATAGCCGCTAACTGCTACTGACAAGAATTACGTCTCGAAACTACCTACGTGACGCGCAGGTTTGGCCAGAAACACCAGCGCGCCCATCTTCAAAATGTCGTCTCGAAAGCGCCCCTTTCGCGCTATGGAAAATGAGGGTGATGATACAGAGCCCTCACTGCTGCATCAAATTCGTAACATGTGGCAGTTTGCCAATTTGTGCCAGTGGATCTATATTTTTGGAAAAGCAGCCAAAATCCCCGAGTCTGTAGATATTGAGGCATGTCCTATCATCTTCCTTGCTCGGAAAACATCTCTCGCTAATACTCCATCCCTATTACAGGAGATAGAAGCCGAATGCCTCAAGCCAGGCTCGCCCCTCTTGATCGATATCGCCCTTGCAATTCTCAAACTCGTGTCGTCACATTTTGGTCTAACGTTAGCACACCATGATCCATCCATACTGGCCCTAACCTTGCTGACTGGGCTAGACATGATATACTTGACGAACAGGCGCGCAAGCAGTTCTTGAAATGGTCGCCTGCTTGCAACCCCTTCGGCGACGACGTGAAGCCTGCCAGGTTCAGCGACTTTGACGTTTTGACTAAAGTAGGCCCATCTTTACATCGATAGTATCCAGCCTAGAGACTGATTAATCACCCTAGATTCGAGTCCTACAATGTCTGACGCATTGGACAATGATCTACCCCGAGCGACTTCGGAACAAGATGGAGGAGCAGAAGGATATTGAGCAGACCGACTGGGTAAGTGCTGTGACAACTGCAGTGGTTATCGTGAGTGCTGATCGAAGCCTAGCGTATCGAGCCTTACGGCTGGGATGCCGACGATCGCACGTACTTTGTCCTCGACGATAACCGAGTATATCGCCTTACTGAAGCGCCTTCTGAGTCCGTTGTACCAAAAGCAAAGAAGCCCAAAACCTCACGTGCTGGACACCGATCAAGCAAGAGACGACGCAGTACAATTCCAGCAGAAGACGAGCCAATAGATACCGATGATGGATCGAGGAAGCCCATACCCGAGGACGATGGCTTAGGTGGCATGACCTGGGAATGTCTTGCTGTAACTCTGGACGATGTCCGATCTTTAGTTGCCGGATTCCGAAATTCGCGGGACCATAACGAGAAAATATTACGAAGCCAGCTCGAGGATCACCTTTTGCCGATCCTAGAGAGGGAAGAAGAATCACAGAAGCGGAAAGAACAGCAACGCGAACGAGAATTGGCCAATCTTGCAAAGATGGCCAACGCTAAACGATCAAGCCGAATTGCTGGTAAGATGGAACAACAAAAACAAGAAGAACAATCGAAAGAGGAAGATAGGCAGCGAAGAGAGGCGGAAATGGCGAAATGGCGTGAAGAAAAGGCCCAGCGGAAGCTTGAAGAGGAACGAGACAAGAGGATGTTCTCTAGAGAGAAGCGTCTTCATGAGCGAGAAGCCCGGCGTCAGCAACACGAAAAGGAACTCGAACAACTATCTTCTGGAGACGGCAAAAGCGAGTCCGGGGCACCTGGCCGTCTTTCAGAGCGACGACTTCAGCTGGAAATTGAGAAGAACCGGCAAGCTCTCAAGGCACTCGAGCAGGTTGAGGACGACTGGGTTTTCGACTGCGTCTGCGGCTTGTACGGCCAAGTTGACGATGGGGCCCATAGCGTCGGATGTGAGAAGTGCAATGTTTGGCAGCATAGCAAATGCGTGGGCCTGAGCGAGAAGGATGCAGAGCGCCCGGAATTTCAGTTCGTCTGTACTTCTTGTAAACGCCGTAACGTGGAGGAGGCTAAGATGGCACATCGGCCCACCATCAAGCTGAAGCTGCATTCTCACCACGACCCCAACACTCAAGAGGACCAGGCCCGCCTACAGTACGAGAGCTCTGCTACTGCCACCGGCCTTCATAACAGCACTGATTGCCACGCCAAAGGCCATGAGCAGAGTGGCAGTATTGGGCACAGCCCTGCCCTGCCGCCATCGACTGTAACTCGCCCAGACACTTCTGGTAACGAAGCAGTCAAACCTTCTGCTTCACCGGCGCGACAACGATCACAGGTAGCCAAACAGGAGACGAGAAATCTATTTCGCTCCACACCAATTATACCTGCTCCGATCAAGCTGGATGCCGTGTCGCCAGTCGGGACCCCCTTAAACGGCAGTTTCACAACTCCCATCACGTCTAGAAAAGACGGAAGCCCAACAAGCGTAACACGGAACGATGCTGCCCAGACACTTACGCCCCAGATGAATCGCCAACTGACTTGCTCTCCCCATGGACAGCATTGTCCTCTACCAGCTGCTGCTGGGCTGTCGCCCACGAAGCATTCGCCGCCACGTCCCACGGAACCCGGCAGCAGTACCAAGTTTAAGTCCACCGCAACAGTCCTTCCTCCGGCCCCCACGCTTTCACCGTCGCCCCAACGACCGATATTGACACCGCCATCCAAGTCATCCGAGCCACAACGGCCACTTGGAGGACGTTAAGAAAGACTCGAGCTTCAACTTACTCCAGTCATCGCTATGATACTTGCGAACAGATACTTAGTTTTAACAACCCAGCTTCCTGGAGATGTTTCTTGTATTGCCAATTGTGAAGGTTGTCCCATTGACCCTTGGCTAAACGGCTGGCTTCGCTCCTGGTTTGAGTAGGCGAAACGTGACGTCAGCACTTCACGAACAGCCCATGGCGTTCCAAACCATTGCTATATTTAAGCTATTGATAACTTTAGAAGTGATCCTTGCGGCAGCCTCGCGGCCGACTTCACCATATTTAGAGGACTGAGCACTGATGTGCCTGTCTGGCGAAGCCATGGCGGCTTGAGAAGCAACTACCATGTTACTGTCCATGCGACACATGACAGGTCAGCGCGGTGGCTCCTCTGTTGGTCAGGGCTTGAAACGGTGAAAGGCTTGAGTGAGCCTGCTAGTCTAGTGCCCAGAGCAGAAATCAGTCGGATTGTCACATACACATATCGGCAGCAAATGAGATTTCAGCAAAGAGTTCACCTCCCATCGATAAAACAACAAACTACCCTTATGGCGCGGCAAGCTGCCGAGTGGCCCCAGCCTGGCTTTGCAGACCAGATACGAAGGGATCCGTGCGATCGACCTCACGAATACTATTCTAGGACGCAACTGTTGAAACGAAGAATGGGGAGCACCATTCCCACAATGCTTGTCCGTCTTTTCCAACGTGGAGAGGGAGAGAGATGATGTTCAGCGAACCTGGTCATAGGATTGCGCCACTGGCTGGCTTTAGCGCAGCGGCCAATCAGACTGAATAAGGCGCTATTCATTCAATGGGGAACAATTCAGACAATTCAAAGGATGGCGGTAGGGCGTCTGTCAACTCGCTACTCGAACCTATAGCATTCTGGCAGCGCTTGGCAGCTCGTTGAGTTTGGGTGTGGCTTGAGCGTGAGAATGAGCCGGGCTGCGGCACCTGCGCTGCGGTCTGAGTCTAACATCCTGGGCGACTGGCCATTCCTAGGCTTTCTTCGCCAAGTCCGGGTTTCCTGTAGACTCATTGAGTCTGCATGCGGCAGTCAGGCCTCGCTTGTTTATTTGTGGTTGTGCCCATCACTTTGTATATCGGGTTGGAGTTGTCGTTGATATCACCCTCATGCGCAGACGCATAGAAATACCTATCACGGTAGCCTCAAAGAATAAAACAAAGAACATATTTCTTTCTCACTCTAGACAACTGAGACTGTGGCCACCCGAAATTGCAACTAGGGAGTCAACTGATAACAGGAAATCCTTGACAACGGCAAGATACATCACAATCAGGGCCATCTTAGTCACGACCTTTCAGTGTTCCGCATTCATCTTCCCATCAGTAAACCGCAACCTTTTCAGAACTCTTCCACCTGTGTTGACTTGCTCGAGGCAGAGATCGACAATCTAACGAACACTATTCGGGAGATGGATCACCCAGTACCTATAACTCCGCCTTCGTCGACGGACGGCATCGAGCAAACGCCCTTCATGGATTATACCGCTATCACCTCGCAACCGCGACCTTCGTATCCAGTTGATCCCAGTTTTATTGAACATGGCGAATCACTCTCGGGGCGTAACACTCCAATTAAAGAAGAGGCCTTCATTCATCAAGTCGTCCCGCAGGGCTACTCTCTTCGAAACGGCGAGCCGGCGTTTGTGAGTGCCCAACCCCTGCTTGTTAATCAGCGCTCCCGAAGGTATGGATTCACTGACCATGTTCTTGCAGAAGAACTTCTGCCCAGCCCAGAGATTGAGCAAGTACTATGATTCACCACCCGAGGATTGCCTTGTTAGTATATGCCGCCGCTGGCCTCAGATCCCACTCACAGTGCATGGTACTAATAGTTTCCTCAAGGGTCCGGCATCTCCATACGGCCTGGATGCTTACTGTTTCCCCTCTCGCGCGACAGAAGATCTTAACATAGCCCACAACAGGCTTCAGACGCCGAAGAAGACTTTGCCGGGAAAGACCATGAGAGTCAAAAACGGTCGCGTACAAAAGCGATCACGAGATCAAACGGTTCGTAGTTCTGCCAGCATCATCTCGAAACCGCTTAGCGAAATCGCCAAAGACATGCCAGAAGTACCTGTTGCCGACATTGCAGCATTTGTTGGCCGTCCTACAGTCGACAGACTCAACGAGACCTCTCGAAACAAGAAGGCCGGTCAGATCAAGCGCCCGATGAACGCCTTCATGCTATACCGCAAGGCCTACCAAGAAGTCGCCAAGACGCAGTGCGCGCAGAATAATCACCAGCATATTTCAAAGGTCTGCGGTGCTGGATGGCCGCTAGAACCTGAACCTATTCATGACATGTTCACAGAGTGGGCCAAGCTTGAGCGAGCCAACCATCAAAAGGCACACCCTGAGTACAAGTTCACGCCGTCCAAGCCCCGAAAGACAAAGCGCGAGGGAACTGGCAATGACAATTCTGCCAGCCTTAGCGGTGTCGATGACACTGACTGGTCCAACATGCACGGCCTCCCGTACACGCCGTCTTGGTCCAACTCTCCGGATATATCAAGACTAAGTGCGACACCATCCAGTGCCTACGACTTTACCAGCGAAACCGATGACGCTTCTCTTGGTCAATATCGTGGAGCGTATGGCTCTCCCCCTCCGGTGCCTTACCTCTTTTCTTACAGCAGTGTGGAAACGCCGGCCCCGTTGCCTAATGCTCTCGGAATCATGCAAGATCCGCTGAGCAGAACCTCTTCTCCTGGCCTTGACTACACTTACCAGACTATGGAGAACAGCCAGGGTTTCACTAGTGATCATTACCGAAGCGTCCCTGGTTTTGATGACATGCCACGTCCGGTCACCCTTTTAGATTCCCAGTACCAGAATTGTGCTGAGACTATAGCTGCCGAGTCTACCTGGGGGCAGGGTGAGCAGTGGGGACCTTGCGTCTTCGCAAGATCAGCAATCGTGGGATTTGATGATCCATCTATGCACGATATTTATCTGAAAGGCAATCAGGAGGATTGGAAGGTCGAGCAGCTCGATGAAGCTGGGCAGTTTGAACAATGGATCACCCAGACCGAACAGGGATATTTGTAACCTCGGGACGCTTGCTCATCTCAAGCACGTTTGTGTAAGATGGATTGATCTTCGGCGTTATCATAGAATGGAATTGGGTTCGCACTCGCATACTAGGAAGTTTTAAGTCTCAATCAACGGATAGCATTTCTTCGTTACCACATGGGTCTTGCTGAAAAAGAGTTGCTGCACCATGATTGCTTTGTCGTCTGCACCTTAATGGCTGCATCAGTAATTCTACCACCAAATCCCTTACCTTGTAAAAGTAGTGGCTCCCAGCAAGGTGGTGTGGCTGGACGTTAGTCATCAACCCCCAATCCACATGAGCTTCCCTCACTCCCGCCCACTCAGACCTTCAGCTTAATGCGACTTGGTCCAAAGTAGCCTTCAATCGGACAACATCAACCTCGACACTACCCGAACAATGGCCTGGTACTCGCAAGCCATCACAATCACTGGCCTCGTGCTACTTGCACATGCGTAATTTTCCCTCTCCTGGTATCTGTTTGACAGCTTGCTGACCTTGAATGTAGGTGCTACTCTGCCCAAGAGCACTCAGCTATCTCGTCGGCATCAGCGCATGCTTCATTCCAGCAATCCGTTTCCTCCCACCAGCTGCCAGATGACATTTCGGTCGAGGTCGTTGTTGCGACGCTGATAGTGAGCTTGGGCCTGATCCTGAACGCCCCCAACCTCCGACCGATCCAATGGCGCGTATGGGCCGGCAAGATTGAGCGCGAGGGCGAGGCCGGATTTCGCTCTGGTAGCGGCGAGGTGGAGAAGGATTATCGTGGAAACCCGTTCAGTGTTCTTGAAACGAGGCCAGGATTCGTCGACATCAGAAAGCAGCGAAACGAGTTCACGGAGTGGGTGAAGGCGGATCAGAAGTGATCATGGAGAGAACGAGGTTCACTGCAACGATGATAGTTGCACCATATATCTAATAGCGATGTGATGAACTGTCTAAGCGCCAGTTTCACTTGCGCTTGTAACACAGCCTTTTGTCCCACATTTGCAGATCTATTGTCAATGACCATAGTTGCAGCTACTTCGTCCAGACGTTATCACGCATAGTGTTCATCGTCTACAAAAAAATATCAAAGACAAATTCAACTGAATGTACACAGCACAATATTCAAGGAGCGAGAAAAGAGAAGATGTCCCTCCCAGCCTTAACCTTTCAGCGTCTTGGAAGAGATCCGCGTGTGCATACCTTTTGCAGCATTCAATGAAGCGCCGGAAACCCCCTGACCGAAAGTACCATGGCGAACTAGCCCACTCTAGAACTAACCTGGCTTTATAGTAAGTAGTAAGGTAAGGTGGTTTTGAATCTGAATTGTTGGGGTGGGCTAAAATGTTACATGTTTAACATGGTTCTCTTGGAAAGAGCGACCTTTTGGCTCGGTACTGGAGATGGGCGATGACGTGAACCAGGAAGAGGCAAGAGCCACCCACTTCCCATGTCCCGAAGCCCTTAGGATTTTTATGAGCAATGGTCGAGATCTGCGAAACTGATTTCCTGATTTTGCCAGTTGCTGATGTAGATGCTTACACTTTGCACCATCAACTTAAATCATCGTCCGCCGACTGGTGAAAGATTTCCACATGCAAAGTAAGGAGGATTATTGGGCACGTTTACTCTCACGATGCCTCCTCGACACACTTCAGTAGTCTCTCAATCTAGCGGCACAAGCTCAAGAAGGCCGCTTCGGAAGCGTCATCAACCTTTGCCAACTAGTTCTCTCTTCATTGGGAGCGCTTCGTCAACATCACGGAAAACGCCAATAAACCCCTTGATACCCAGGCTGTGTGTATAGTACTCATGTCCCCCTTTAGGCCCTTGCTAAGTTATAAACAGATTCTCCCCTCAGAGTCCCACACCCGATCCTGGCCAAGATTCTCGTCAGTCCAGCTTGCTTGTTGAAAGCCGGATGCAAGAGCAAACTGATGATGCTGTTCTTCAAGAAGTCATTATGGCTGTGGACATGAAGGACAATGCCACCTTGGGTTGTGCTTATTATATGACTTCTACCGGCCATATTCATCTTTCTGAAGATATTATGATGGCTAAAATGGATATTGCGGAGCTTTTACTCGCACACATCCAGCCAACCACAGTACTATTTCCTTCCAGAGTTGCTCGGGAGTTGCATGACTTTCTCGAACACAAGTCGTCGCCGAGTGATGATGGTAAAGTTCCACATATACCCACCGAGTCTAGATTTCCACTGACAAAGAAACTGCAAAATAGATCAGGTAGAAAGGTTCATTCTGCGTGGCCTGCAATCATCCGAGTTTGCACTGAGTCCAGCGTTTGATAGATTGGCCAGTCTACAGCTTGATGCATCAGCCACGACTGGGGTCCTATTTTCAGTTGGCGACAACAATAACCTGGATGCTGATATCATGGGAAACCCATTGCCACAGGAATCTCGTGCCGTTAAAGTACTTCGGTGTGGAGGTTATGTTGACACTAGCAGTCAGGTATCCGTCAGTTACCCTCAGAACTGGGTTTTGGATTCTATATCTGACTATTCAAAGGTGTCTTGCGCGGGTGCACTGCTGGGCGAGCTTCAGCGACGCCAGTCGGTTGAAATCATGCCCGATGGAGGAGTAGCTGGCGCCTTCTTCCGCGTTCGTCAGATCCAGCTGTTTTCTCTCTCCAACTTCATGTTAGTGAGCTCTGATGTTCAGCTGTCCTTGCAGATTCTCCAATCCGATTGTCATCCCAACGGCCAAGCTTGTGGTTTAAATTCTACCAGTGGTAATGTTAAAGAAAGCCTTTCGTTGTACGGCTTATTCCATCAACTGGCATGTACTCCACAAGGCCGTGGTCAGCTACGCCGACTTTTCATACGCCCAATCCTTGATCGATGCCTGATCGAGGAGCGGCATGCGACTATCAACGTCTTGATACAACCTGATAACGCGGATAAAGTTGCACAGATGACCGCCATCCTACGGAAAGTGCGTGACTTACGGAGCGTTGTTGTAAAGCTACGTAGAGGCATTGAGTTACCCTCTTCTGGTCAGCCGTTTGACAAGGGTGTATGGGCTACAATAAGGCAATTTGCAATTCAAGCACTGGCCCTTAAAGAGCGTGTAGGCTCGTTGAAAGGCGGTGGTGGTCTTCATATCATTTGCAAGGTATGCTGGATGTGGGTTTGTCATTGCGTAATGTGACTGACTTAAACATATCATAGATGATGAACAGCATTGATTCTTCAACTATGCTCTTGGTTGGTGAAATGATTGACACAACCATTGACTTTGATGAGTCCAAGTCCCGCCACCGCTCGTCAGTCAAGTCAGGGCTTGATCCTGCCTTGGATGAGTTGAAAAGGAGATATAATGGGATGGAGAGCTTTTTGACTGAAGTCATAAATCAAATGAACAAAGAGCTGCCCGAGTGGGCTTCACAATACGTTCATTCTTGCATCTTCTTGCCTCAAGTGGGCTTTCTTACTGTGGTCGAGTTAAACCCTGAAACCGGAAACGGTCAATATGCAGGCGAAGGTGTAGGTGCAGGTATGTGGGAGAAGTTGTTTACTGCGGATGGGTTAGTATGTTACAAAAATAGGTACATGGAAGAACTGGATGAAGAGTATGGTGATATGTATTGTCAGATCGGCGGTAAGTGAAGACTTGATAGTTGTGGTATATTAGCTAACACTGAGTAGATAGAGAAGTTGAAATTATGCACGAACTTGCTGATAAGGTATTGGAACATGAGGAAGCGCTTCTCGTCATCTCGGAGATTTGTGGCGAGTTTGATGCGCTGCTTGCGCTTGCTTTGGGTGCAGTCAAATATGGATGGCACGCACCAGTTATGGTTGATTCAAGCGTGATACACATCAAAGAAGGCCGTCACCCTCTTCAAGAGCTCGTTGTACCGGCCTTTGTGCCGAACAACTGTCAGCTTATGTCGGGTCTACAAGACAGCAAGTCGGCCCAGGAAGTTATTATGCCCCAGGCGCTGGTTCTGACCGGACCCAATCACTCCGGGAAAAGCGTCTACCTGAAGCAAACGGCAATCATTGTTTACCTCGCCCATATAGGAAGCTTTGTTCCTGCAAAGGAAGCCATTATAGGCCTTACAGACCAGATTTGGACGTGTATATCCAGCAGAGAGAGCATGTCTGGGGGTGAAAGTGCTTTTGCTAGCGATCTGAAGCAAGCAGCGCTCGCGATGAGATGTGCGACATCCAAGTCTTTGGTATTGATCGATGAATTCGGTAAAGGGACCCATTCTTTCGATGGACCAGGCGTACTAGCCGCCTTGATTGATCATTTTCTCTCGAAGAAGCACCAATCACCGAAGCTCCTAGCTGCAACGCATTTTCACGAAATTATTGGTGGTCAATACCTAAGTCGGCATTCTTCGCAATTACAACTAGCCCATATGGATGTGAGGATGAACAGGAGCGCGCATAAGGCCGAAGATCAGATTACTTACCTATTCAATCTTGTTCAGGGGCACAGCAATTCGAGCTTTGGAAGTACGTGTGCTGCCTTGAATGGAGTACCGACTGCTGTCGTCGAGAGAGCCGAAGCCTTGTCATCATTGCTGGCACAAAACGAGGATCTAATTGCAATGTGTACTCAACTTTCGTCTACTGCGGAGAGGCGTCTGGAGGAAGCAGAAACGGTAGCAAGGCGATTTCTGGAGGCAATGTCGAATAAAGAAATGACTAGCCTCGGATCATACAAGCAAACGCTAGATGTATTACTTGCCCCTGATGGAGCATAAAGCTGCCAGCATGGATCTGCGCTTGATTGTTGGACTGCATATTCATATGATAGATAAGAGGACCATGTCAGCTAGATTACTACCATCATTGAGATAAGTCGTATTGACAGATTGGGACATTCTTCGCTCCCCGTGCTTGTGACTCACTTTGAGAACACTATGCCAAACGGTCACATTCACTTCTATTGGTTATCCCATTATCTACTAATCTACCATTGCATCTGAATATCTACATATTGTTGGCCCCCATCGAAGTCTCCAGCTACGACTGATGACTGATGACGGCAGGGCCAAACGATAGCTTCCAACTATCTTGGAGCTACGCCGGATCATTACACATAAATTCGTATCATAAGCCCGCTATCTGCGGTGCTGTAACATAACCAAAACATGAAAAGTGCAAATATTCCGGCCCGCTGTGTATATATCCCTGGGTGGGGGGGCCGGCATTCAGCTTGGCCTGAACAATAGAATGCTTCAAATCATAGCCCGAGCTAAGACTAGAGCTGCACTTAATGCAGCAGCCACGAAGTTGGGGTTTGAAGTAAAGGAAGCCGCTGAGCCAAAGCTATCGCATTGAGTAGCGTCAAGATCGGAGCAGGCCATGGAGCTCAGGCTGGAGCAAATGGACGTGGCTGAAGTTCCCATAACGGCATTACCGCCGTTGACCGTGGCTCCTCCCCCACCGGGCACGTCAATCGTTACGCCGTAGCTGCCACCCTCTGCCAAGACTGAGACACATGCGTCGTAGTTATTAGAACAGGCGTCGATGGCCGATTCGCAAGCTCCGCTGTCGGCATAGGTAGTTGGCGCGTAAGGGAAGGAGAAGTATTCGTTTGCGACGTAGGATGCCGGCCGGCTGACAATGCCAGTTGGGGCTGCTAGAGGTGCAGTTCCTGTACAGACCACACTTCAGGGTTGTTAATAGAAGCTCGGCGACTTGTGTGATTGCAACTCACCCTGAGGGACAGCAAGCAGGTTGATCTCCAGAATCACGAGCGCATGTCTGACCAGTTTCACAACAAACACCGGCGAACTGTTCGCCGAGTTCCGTCGAGCATTGGAAGGTGTTCGCGGGGCATGTTCCGTCTCTACGGAAGAGCAACAACTCTACGGGAGCGTAGGTCGCAGTTACTGTCGCAGTCGCAGTCGCAGTCGGGGCCGTAGCCGAGGCTAAGAGAGCATACTGCAAAAGCAATACAGTCCATGTCAAACCCAAGCTTCTCATTGTAGTAGCGACTCTGTCGGTCGTCCTGTTGGTGGGTGCTAAGCCAGATCTGGCAAGAACTTTGTAGTTTTTGGACTTCAACAGAATCGGCGGTTGAAGGTGATGAAGTAGAGCGTGAGGACTTATGTGGCGAGGAATGAACTCCATCTGTTAGCCAGTGTCCCTCGAAAGCTTTCAATGAGCTTATTTCGACCCGACCATAGTGGAGTTTAAGCATCCTTGCTGCCGTGCATGCATATGATGGCCTTGCAGCACTTGATAATACCAACATTAGGCGCTGGGCCGATGTACGGCAGGAAGTGATGTTATTGGCTATCGTGTGGTTAACCAAGCAACCCCGCTGCTAAGATCAACAATCCTCCCTAACGATAATAGAAGCAATCTATTCCTACAACGTTTGTTCTTCAGACTCGAGTTGATAACGTCAGACAGGTTCTGACATAGGCAGAAGAAAAGAAAAGAAAAGAAAGGAACCCGAACTACTGGTGACAGGCACCTTGATACTTCAATGCCCACGAACGTGGGCTAAAATCTGTCTTAGACGCTCAAGTGCCTTAATATCTGGCCTTCCATTAGCGATGGCTTCTGGATTTAAAGATTGCTCCATCTCTCGCTTGGCCTCGCCTGCGAGTCGTTCTAAGTCCCCCCAAACGTGGTCGGTGTACGAAGACAAGATCTCGTGCCACTGACGAAGCCAAATTTCCCGCGCTTCGTCTTCGTCCGAGGTTCCCATGTAGAGCTGTGTCTCTAAGGAAGCGTCTGAGCCTTGGTGGCGTAGAAAGTTGGGTGTAAAATTGAGCAAACTGTCCCATTGAGACTCCAGTGCGGGAAAACTAAAGAGAGCCTTATTAAGCTTTGCGGCCATCTCGGGTGACAGCTTGTCCTCGTCATCGTCATCCCTTTCATGAATCTGGTCGAATTCATGCGATGGTCCATCAAGTAGCTGCACCACAGCGGCGCCATCGGATACTCCTTGTAGCGAAACCGAGCCTCCTTGATGGGATAACATTTGTGGGGTGAGGCCGTTGGTCAAGGATGGCGTTGTCTCAACAAAGTCATGGAAGGCTTGCGAAGAAATGTCAGGATCATATAATGATGCTCTGATCGAGTTTCCTCTCTCTGCTTCACGATATGTGTAAGACGATGTTGCATCCCCAGTTTCATGTGTAGTCTTGGCGAGAGCGGCAGTACTCGCGCTACCCTTGTCCGTTGATTGCTGGCCTGGTTGAACTGGACCAGCAGTTAAGGCGTTCGCTGCCAGCCTACCAGATGCTTGCAAGCGTCCAGTGAATAAACTGGAGCTGCTTGGTGTCGTGTCTTTCTCTTTCCCTTTGTTGTTCTCTTTTCGCAACGAAGCACTTGCCTCTTGAGGAGCTTGATCTTTGCTACTCTTTTCAGCTGTCATGGCGGATGATTATATATTCAAGCAGTAAAGCGCGAAAATGGCAACAGCTCAAGGTTTGAACTGGAGTTTGCTTGCGTGGAATGATCCTCGGCTGCCTAAGTAATGCCACTTAGAGGTGATTTCCAGTTATTTGACACGTATTTTCTGAACACCAAAGTCGTAACAATTATTCGCTGGCAATTCAAGCTTAACCAAGAAGCAAAGATGTATTAAACATTAAAAAAAGGTGGATGAGGAGATGACTTGGTAACGCAAGCATGGAGGGGCAAGTTGCGTCGGATATCTCGAATGTGGCTGTTCGGGCATTGCATCGGCAAACGTCTCGGCCCACTGCTTGTGATCCGCACATGGTAACAAAGCCAAATGAGTTTCCAGCCACATTACGGAGTGCACTACGGAGTACCAGTGTCAGCCTCTCAACTTGGCGGTCTTGTGGTTTATTTTTAGCCCTTGAATAGAGCTGCAAGGAAGGTGAAAAGTATGAGATAAGTTAAGAAAACGACAATACAAGAAGAAGGAATCGAGTTCGTACTCCGTTTGAAATACCCGATTCAAGCAAGCAACGTTTTACGCCTCGATGTAGTTGGATCGTATCGTAGCACAAAAGTAGATAGTAGCTAAGCTTGTTGCCATTGACAAGTGGAGGGGCAATGGCAAGAAGACCTCGACTGCTCAGAGCCAAGAAGACATAACCCCACCTCAACTTAGTAGCTCGGAAGTGGAGTGGACCCCGCAGGAGGGGAGGTGTTAGCATGCTACCTCCTCAGGGCAGCAGATCTCGTTCTGCCTCAAGGTACCTTCATCTCAACTCGGTCAAAGTCTCGAGTCTACGGCGTCTTACTGTACGTTATTAGCAGTAGAATCCCAGTTGAGAGTTAGCGTACCACAGCGCAAGCAGAACTTGACAAAGCACAAAGCATAAGGCACAAGGCACAAGGCACGAGCACCGGCACCATCGATCGCCTGGTTCCGTTCCATCCCAGTTCCTTTCCTGCGTCACATCTAACAAAACATACCATTTTTTCCAACTGCGTTTTCTTTGCAGCAACATCTCGCCTCTCTCTCGCTCTATCAGATCTGCATTCAGATTCGCAGGTTGCAAGCTGGCTCTACAGTACTGTCCATTAAGCCAGTACCTCCCTTTCCCCTCCAACTCCACGCCATCATCGGCCTACGGTACCTCCGCTCCGCTGCCCGCAGCAGCTCCCACCCTCGCGCCCACCTTGCCTGCCCATAACCCAGCCCGCCTTGGGACGCCTGCCGCCCTACATCATCCATTTCCGTTCTCAACCACAGCTCGACTCTCGCTGCTGGACGCACGGATAGTCTATTCGATATCGACATCGCTGGTGGTGACACCCTACGGAAGATAATTTCGACACTGTTGACGCCAACTCCCCGCCCTTTGCAAGACCCAGGATTGTGTCCGTGCTCATTAACTTCAAGCAACTCCATCCGCCTTGCTTGCGCCAACACATCGCGCATCTTCTGATCCGAAACCGACACCAGCTTGTGTCCTCGTTTCGACAACCTCACTTGCACGCTCGCTGAAACTGGGTGTCCCCGCTCTCACTGCTCACCAAGATGGTTGATAGCGAAGCGAACTCTCCTACATGGAAGTTCACGCAGTATGTTTGCCCTGATCATCTCCTCGTTTAGAAAGCCATATACTGAGCCATTGTGTGTAGGTGCTTCGGTGACAAGGGGGATGTCGAAGACATAACTGAAGGTTTGCTTGCTCTATCTTGATAGCTGTCGAATTATGCTGACCGCCCATTCTTATCTGCCTCAGCCGACATCATCTCCACCGTCGAGTTCGATCATACTGGCAACTACCTCGCCACAGGAGACAAGGGTGGACGCGTTGTTCTCTTTGAACGTAACGAAACAGTATGTTTTCTCTCCACTTCTTGCCCCTTGGCTTTTCTTGCTCTAACCTCTTAACAGAAGAAAACTTGCGAATACAAATTCCACACCGAGTTCCAGTCCCACGAGCCCGAGTTCGATTATCTAAAGTCTCTCGAGATCGAAGAGAAGATCAACAAGATTAAGTGGTGCCGTCGACAAAACGCCTCTCACTATCTACTTTCCACCAATGATAAGACTATCAAACTATGGAAAGTCTTTGAAAAATCACTGAAGGTGGTGGCTGAGAATAACCTCTCGCATGATGTGACCCCGGCAGGTCTCGTCAGCGGTGGCGGCGCTCCCCGACCCCTCCCTCCAAGTCAATTCAAGAATGCGACCGACCTGAAGCTTCCTCGCCTCACACACCACGATACTGTTGTCGCCGCCGTACCCCGCCGTACCTATGCTAACGCGCATGCATACCACATTAACAGCATCTCAGTCAATAGTGATGGAGAAACATTCATTAGCAGTGATGACTTGCGTATCAATTTGTGGAACCTCAACATCCAAGACCAGAGCTTCAATATCGTTGACATCAAGCCAGTCAACATGGAGGAGCTTACAGAAGTTATTACTGCGGCTGAGTTTCATCCCTTGAGTTGCAACTGGTTCATGTACGCCAGCTCCAAGGGAACGATCAAGCTTGCAGATATGCGAGAGAGTGCGCTGTGCGATCAGCATGCCAAGAGTAAGAGAGCCTGACTTTTCTGCCCTGTTTACAAGTATTTGTACCCCTTGGATAATTTGCTGATTTATTACAGTGTTCGAGCAAGAGGAGGACCCATCATCAAGATCTTTCTTTTCTGAAATTATCTCTTCCATCTCTGACGTTCGATTTTCCCACGATGGTCGGTACATACTCTCGCGCGACTACCTTACTGTCAAGATTTGGGACATCAACATGGAGCGGCAGCCGGTCAAGACGATACCCATTCATGAGCATCTCCGACCGCGATTGTGCGACACATATGAGAACGATAGTATATTCGACAAGTTCGAGGTGGTGTTTTCAGGTGACGCCAAGAACGTGATGACTGGTAGCTACAACAACAACTTCATGATCTACCCCTCAGACCCCGAGAAGGAAACGGAAGTAGTTTTGCAGGCCGACAAGTCGGCTTTCAAGGCCAAGAAGGTTGGGGTTCCCACCCCCATCAACCCTTCGAGTAGCCCAACGGCAACCAATGGCAGCAAAAAGGGTGGCTCTCGAGCAGGGAGCCCTGGTGGCCAAGGCCAGAGAATGCGGAAGGAGACGGATGCAGATCAAATCGATTTTAACAAGAAGATTCTACATATGAGCTGGCATCCGTTCGAAGACAGCATTGCTATAGCGGCAACTAACAATGTGAGTGGCCTTCACGGCGATTTGAACAAGAATGGATCGCTAATATATCATCATAGCTTTTCGTCTTCTCGGCGCTTTAGAAGTGGACAACATTCATGTCGTGGAAAGTTAAAGTGGATGGCGATGAGATTTGTGAGAAGTTGTCAGGCAGCTCAAGTCTAGGAACAAGTGCATTCCACTCCCTTCCACCTGAACCTCCTTCTTGTTGTTGCTTTTTTTTATAGCTCGAGTCAAGACGTGGTAATTCAATGATCAGGGGCAGAGGAAGGCTGAGCCTACTATACTTAGAAAAAGAGCGAAAAGCGGTGGCACGGTATGGATAGATGGCACAGACGAGATACGACGAAGAACCTTGGACTGACCAGAGGGCGTAAGATATTTGAGCTATGGGTCGTGGGCTCACAGCTCATATCCAATGGGATGGGAAGCGCAGGGGTGAGGTGCATGAGCTAGCGTTCAGTCGCCACAAATAGCAGCAACCACAACGTGAATGAATGAAGACACAATGCCATTAGCCAAACCTTCTGGCTCCGTACTGATTGTTGCTTCACAGCTCCAACAAATGCACGTATTTTGTAACAACACTTGATCGACCTTGGAAGCCCACTTAACGTTATCTACTAGTGCCATTGCTCACACCCTCATTAATACGCGATTCAGGTCCAATCAAGTACAACCATGCCATCAGCTTGGAGTACTACGTCTCGAATTTCTTCCCGTTGCTTGGTTGTAAGAGAGCACAGCTCAAAGGAGTTCTGGGGTAGATTTTCCCCATTGAACCAATACAGTACACTCAAGCCACCAGCCACTGCCGTCGGGTCAGATCTATCCGTATATCTAATTAAGACCCACATCAAGGTGGGAAACCGAGTACGGAGTACCGCGCCCGACAATCTGAGTTGAGTACCTTGTCCAGCAATCTCCCCTTTAAAGGCGTGGAATGCATGCAATGTACAGTCCTCCAACAAAATCAGTACATCGTCCGAATCTCACTTCAGCCAAGCCCGCCACGACACGCAGTTCTATCGACGTGGCTCGAGACTCGTATTACCGCCCACCCCAACAACATATCAATGAGTCCAGAACCAGTCAAGGTCGGCGGGAGCGAGGCATCCTTCATGTCGACAACACGCCTGCGAAAACCTTCACACATGTTGGACACCAAGTACCACGGGGACCGGCCAAGGGAAGCAGAGGATGGCTTAGGTGTGGCCAAGCGTGTCGCTCAAGAAGCTGGTCCGACACTTGTTGCCGTGGTGGTTATGCTGAGTCTCATCTTTGGGGGCTGTTGCTCCAACGTACGTACTACTGCCAGAAAAAGAACAAGAAAAAAACATGATCACGGATGAAAACTGCTGGACGCCATTGACTAAATATTTACGATAGGTTTATGCTCTTGAAGCCATCATCAAGTGAGTCTCGCTTCGAGACGAAATGTTCATTTGTTTGCTAACATGCACCAGCTATGAGCCGGCTAGTGGTATGTAACTTCAGTCGCTGGTATCTCTTCTGCTTTTTTGAACCTTGCGATTGACCCTAGCCCAGGAACTCTCATGACTTTTGTTCAATTTCTCTTTGTAGCTGTCACTGGCTACATTGCCCAATTCGATAGATCAAGACGCTTCTTCATCGCACCAAACAAGGTCCCCATCCGCCGCTGGATTGTCAACATCGTACTGTTCTTTCTAATCAACGTCTTGAACAACCACGCATTCAGTTATGACATCTCTGTTCCAGTCCACATCATTCTCCGGTCCGGTGGCAGTATAACCACCATGGCTGCGGGATACACGTATGGAAAGCGATACCCCCGCGTACAGGTTGCCGCTGTCGTCCTTCTTACGTTCGGGGTCATCTTAGCCGCATGGTCAGACGCGCAGGCCAAGGCAAGCACTGGAGCACATCTAGCTGGCACAGAAGTTATTCTCTAACAGTGATGTCTAGGAGCAAAACAAGAGCAGTGACCGGCCAGCGTTCAGTACGGGCCTCATCATCCTCTTCGTCGCCCAAGTTCTCTCAGCAATCATGGGCCTCTACACTGAGGCGACATACGCACGTTACGGACCTCAGTGGAAGGAAAATCTCTTCTACTCGCACGTGCTGTCCCTTCCACTCTTCTTGCCCTTTGCGCCCTCAATAGCTCGCACGTTTAAACATCTCATGCGGAGCGACCCCGTTCAAATGCATGGCCCGCTTCGCGCCATCCATGAAATTTTCCCGGTTCCACGACAGATTTTCTACCTGATCACGAACGTTCTAACGCAATATGCGTGCATCCGCGGTGTCAACTTATTAGCAGCAGTTTCCACCGCTCTTACAGTCACTATTGTCCTCAATATCAGAAAGTTGATAAGTCTACTGCTAAGTATCTGGCTGTTCGGCAACCGTCTGGCGCCGGGTACTCTGGCGGGGGCTATTGTGGTTTTCGGGGCCGGTGGATTGTATTCCATGGGCACCGGCGGCCGGAAGATGAAGAAGAAGGAGACGGTTGAGAATCCCGATGCTCCCCAGGGAAAGGATAGTTAGAAAGAACACGTTCGATTCCTGCTTTGAAGACCCATAGACCACTAGACAACTCGTCTCGTTGGGAACGAGTAGCCCTCTCTGCTGGTATCAAACTCTTCCCTTAGACCAGGAAACGACTCATAAACATGCAATACAACGAAGAACTTTACATCTTGACGTTTCCTTCCTATATCCATATACTCTGGCTTAGCTCCACCTGTCTTGGACATACAAGATCGCACCAGCCGCGCTATCGCCAAACCTATGTTTAGGAAATATTGACTTGCTACCAATGCTGAGACCGAACCCAAGCTGTTGATGCTGTATGATTAAGTCTCGGAGTATCATTTCTCGTCAACCCCGTCTACGAACTTTGCGAACAGCTGAGTAAATCATCGGAAACAACTGGCTGGAAGATTAGCTTATTTTGCTAATTTGACCACCCGCTTCTTACCTGTGAAAGCATCACATCTCTCCGCCCCGGATACTGTCGATTTGATTTTTTATATAATTTATATCAAGCCATATCCATTTTCGTAGCGTTATTGGCCAGAAGTGGATTGGCACAGTGCAAAGGTACATATATGCGCTCGTTATCCCAATCGGGCCAATTCAAAAGCAGCGCTGGAGCATGAGCACGCTGGTTGGCGCTTGAGCTTCGCCAAATCTAGTATCTCGTCCGCCTCAGTCATACATAGAAATTTGATCTGCGATAACGCAGAATCCCAGCGTAATCGCAAAGTTCCAAGTATATCCTTTTCTTTTCCTTTGCACCCAAACTACAGTATCCTATCTCCGTTTGTTCTGTCCTGTATCTTGGTCCTCTCTGGACTGCTCAACATTGGATGTGCAATCACGAAATGGCTGGTACGCATATCTGTCTGATCCTTGTCCATAAAGCACTTCTTACGTTCCACCAGCCATCTTGGCCTATTTTGCTTCATCCAGTCATATCAGAATCTTCTCGCGGCTAACGAGCGAGTCAACTTCCAGGCTATGTTAACTCTGACGAAGGCGAGCTGCCGTCACATGATGTTGGCACCAGACTGTCGGACGAAGACGAGGATGAGCAGCACACCGTCGTAACCGGTCACGGAGTCTCGCGCGAACAAAACCACGACGGTGGCTCTGCTGTACAGAGCGACGAAGAAGGCGACCTCCAAGAGGGTATGCTGCCGCGAGATTTACCGAAGCGAACAACTTTCTACGACCCTGTCGCGGAACGCCAGATGAGCCAGACCGACGCCAAGTTCTTCTACCATAGAAGCAAAATTGAGCGACGGAGCGGGTCAACTCCTCACGGCAGCCCTTTGCTTGCATCGGGTTCAAAACCGTCTACTGAATACGGCGGCGATTCTATACACCTACCCGAAAGTCTCGCTGCTGCCAAATCCTGGGAAGTGCCTGCACCGATCTCGGATCCTTCGTCGGCTTTCCACACATCCTTCAAATCCCATGGAAAAGCCCCGGCACAGTCGTCGCAGATTCCATCCGGGCACTCTGACTATGAAGAGTTTGAGTCGCCTTATCAGACCCCTCTAAATGACGGCAGCGCGGGGCTGTCTGGTGGAGGTCTTTTTGATACTGAGCCTCATATTACCACCGAGCTGAGTGCCATCTCGCAGCACATCCAACGTATTTTGGACAAGAGACGTCAGTACATTGCACTTTCGCTGCAAGGCCCGAATGACAACCCTCGAGACAGCCAGGATTGGGATGTTTACCCGCCACCGCCGGAACCCGCGTGGAAACAGGCTGCGAAAGCTAGAAAAGGGCCTTCGAGCGTCCCCGGTGAGGAGAAGGCCTCTGGCTATGCGACTGATGCCTCGACGCACGATCTCGCAGCCTCTCCGGGAGGCAAAAGGCCATCCCGCAGGCGAAAGCCAGGCCAAGACATTGGAGAGGACTTCGACATTGATGATCTTCTTCCGCTGCCCGGCGATGATGGGATGGTCTTCAAACTTGATGACCTTGGAGTGTACCAGGTTCTGGAAAGCGAGGATGCTCTGGAACCCATAGTCAAGGTTCCTACAATTAGGGAGTTCTACATGGCCTTGGACGACATTCTAAATGTTTCCTCGGATGGACCCAGTAAGAGTTTTGCATTCCGTCGCCTGCAGTATTTGGAGGGCAGATTCAATCTCTACGCACTCCTGAATGAGTACCAAGAGACTGCAGACAGTAAGAAGGTGCCGCACCGTGATTTTTATAACGTCCGAAAGGTTGATACTCACGTTCACCATTCTGCCTGCATGAATCAGAAGCATCTGTTGCGGTTTATCAAGAGTAAGATGAAGAAGTTTCCTAACGAGGTGGTGCTATATCGTGATGGTAGGCATCTCACCTTGGCTGAGGTGTTTGCCAGTATCAAACTTACGGCATATGACCTTAGTATCGACACGCTCGATATGCACGTAAGTATAGGATGTCCTAAAATCGTTTTCCTCAAGGCGATTGACGTTTGAATTATGCTAATGATTAAACAAGGCTCACACTGACTCATTCCACCGGTTTGACAAGTTCAATCTCAAATATAACCCCATTGGCGAGTCACGGTTGCGAACTATCTTTCTGAAGACTGATAACTTCATCCACGGACGATACTTGGCTGAAATTACCAAGGAGGTCATTGCTGATCTGGAATCGAGCAAGTACCAGATGGTTGAGTGGCGAATCTCAATCTATGGTAAATCAATTGACGAATGGGACAAACTCGCGGCTTGGGTCGTCGACAACAAGCTTTTCTCTCACAACGTTCGTTGGCTCATTCAGATCCCGCGACTGTACGATGTCTACAAGGCTAGCGGCTTGATGGAGACATTTGAACAGGTCGTTACGAATGTGTTCCAGCCCCTATTTGAGGTGACGAAGGATCCCTCCAGCCACCCCAAGCTTCACATCTTCCTCCAGCGAGTCATTGGGTTTGACAGCGTTGATGACGAAAGCAAAGTCGAACGCCGTCTCTTCAGGAAGTTCCCAGTTCCCAAGGCTTGGGATACTAAGCAGAACCCGCCCTACACTTATTGGATCTACTACTTGTTCTCCAATTTGACGTCCCTTAACCATTGGCGTAAGCGACGAGGGTTTAACACATTCGTTCTTCGTCCTCACTGTGGAGAGGCTGGTGACAGCGAACATCTTGCAGTGGCAGCGTTGTGCTGCCACAGCATCAGCCACGGTTTGTTGCTACGCAAGGTGCCCCTTCTGCAATACGTGTTCTACCTTGACCAGATCGGTATCGCCATGTCGCCACTAAGTAACAACGCACTGTTCCTGGCTTATGAGCGGAATCCTTTCCACCAGTACTTCAAGCGTGGTTTGAACGTCTCTCTATCTACAGACGACCCGCTCCAGTTCGCATTCACCAAGGAACCGCTGATCGAGGAGTATGCCGTGGCAGCACAGATTTACAAGCTCAGCCCTGTGGACATGTGCGAGTTGGCGAAGAACTCGGTCAAGCAGAGTGGATATGAACTGTCCATCAAGGAACAGTGGCTTGGCGCGGGATGCGACAAGCCTGGTAAAGAAGGGAACAAGATGGTTAAGACCAATGTTCCTGATCGAAGGGAAGAGTTCCGGTATTTTACGCTACTTCAGGAGCGCGATGTGTAAGAACCACCTTGCTGACTTTCGAGACCTCTTCTTTTCGCTAACGCATCTGCTCAAAGGTTGAGACAATATGTCGCTTATGATGATACTAGCGTGCCTTCTGCAAACGTGGAAGTTGGCAACAGCAAGGCTGTAGATCCACCGACAAACTCAACTGGCCCGACTTCCGTCCCGGCATCCTCAGGTCAGCAGCCTCCTGCCGAGTCAGTCTCGGGTTCCAGCAACCATGGCGCTGCAACTGACTTGTCCAAAACCTCGATTGGCTCACACGATCAGGTCTGGCAAAATGGCAGCATGAGTGACCTGCATGGGCTCTCAGGAAGTGGACCTAGGATGTTCCCCGGTATCTTCACACCCGGCCACCGAACTGGAAGCTGGCGTAATTTGGGCCAGGTGCCTGACGAGAAGCCCTCGGCTGAAGGCAATGGTGAGTCTGATAAAGCCTAAGAAAGCCATGATTCATTGGATAGCGGAAACCTAGCTGTCTTGGGACAAAGGGTTTTTCCCGGCAAAGCGCACAAATTATAAAAACCGAGAAAGGGGCTTTCTGAGCGACGTTTGAGCCAGCAGGTCTGCAACATCTCATGTGGAACCCGTGACACACTCAGTACCAAGTCAGCAATTCTGTTAACCGCAGCTGGTCATGTATACGAAATACGTTCAGCTTAAGGTCTCGCAACGTAAAGCCGCTATAGAGATTCGTGATTTTCATTTGGTTCATGGAATATTAGTGTGGTGGCCGTTTTCCACGAGACCCTTACTGACCGCTATGACGAGCTATCGTTCGAGGTATTCCACGTTAAACTTGTAAGGCTTGGACCAACAGGAGGAGCTTGGGTAGTTTTCAACGATCGCTTGTAAATGATAAGATAGTGCTAGGTCTTGGCTAAGAGGGAATTCCATACTATGGCTAAAGGTTGCATTTGAAGATATTTAGCTTCCAAGACCTTGATGACCAATAGTTTGCAGCGAATTCGACAAGCAAATGTGCTTATCACGTGCAATGAATCTAAGCTTGTTGCGAAATGTCATTTGCATCTTGAAATAGCGTTAAGTCGTCAGGCATGAAGGTACTTCTCAATTTGGGCAGGGATGCTACCCGTGGCAGGTAGTAGAAGGGAAAATAGCAGGCTGGAAGTACCGACCCGCACACTGGAAGCCGCTCAGGTACCCACCCAACTTACTCCATCCTATGGTATAGTATGCCATGCTTGGTCTGTAGGGAGGTTTCCTTGCTTATTCCTCTCATACTGGCACGCTACGCCGCACTGCGTCACTTCGCATCGCTTCGCACCAGCTCGACCAGTCGCGAATTATCTTTCACATTTGCACCTTTGCATACACCCAACGAGCGACGCCTTTGTCTTGTCATTTTTCTTTCTTGAGGTTTTCTCTGTATCGGTAGCTCATTGACGCATCCTACGACTTTCAGAGATGGGGTTCACCGGCGTGTGCCGGGCCGTGTACGACTATGCGCCGCAAGCCGAAGGCGAGCTGGCCATTTCAGAAGGTGACCTGCTCTACATCGTCGACAACAATGGTGATGATGGCTGGTGGAAGGCAAAAAAGAAGGCCGGCGCTGATGACGAGGATGAGCCTACTGGCCTTGTGCCTCAAAATTATGTCGAGGAGGTTTGTCTATCATCTCCTCCTTTCCTCCCCCCTTCTCCTGACTGAATGGCGACGCTAACTCTGGTGCCCTCTCTTCTTTCGTTCAAAGGTCCCAGCTGAATGCCAAGCTCGTGCTCTCTACGATTACACTCGCCAGACGGACGAAGAGCTCTCTTTCCACGAGGATGCTCAACTCGAGGTATTCGATACCACGGATCCCGACTGGATCCTCGTCGGTCTCGATGGCGACTATGGCTTCGTTCCCGCCAACTACATTGAGATGGGAGCGGAAGCAGACGAAGCTCCCGCACCGCAACCGGCTCCCCCTCCGCCGACGTTACCAACAAAACCCGAGCCTGAACCTGAACTGGTGCCGAGGCAGCCGGAGAGGCCGGTCCAGGACTCTCAGCCTCCAGCACATAATCCGACTGCCGCCTTGGCTGACGTTCTACGCCAACGTGTAGCTTCTCAGCAAAACCCAACGCCTCCGCAGCCTACCCGCCAGACTGTATCGTTCGAACCTCCCCAGGACTACGACGATGAACCGATTCGCTCTCCTGCTTTACCCTCCCGGCCACGACCACAACAATCGCCGTCGCCCCCTTACAGCGGTCCATCCTCTCCTGTCTCTACTGCCCACACCCTTGGCCCGACTACAAGAGACGTAAAAGCACCCGGGGGTTTCCATATGTACAACATCAACGAGATGGTCTCCATCATGGGCAAGAAAAAAAAGATGCCCACTACGCTGGGCATCAATCTTTTGACAGGAATGTTACTGGTTGCGCCTGAACATGCACAGGACGGCCCTTCTCACGAGTGGACGGCTGACCGCATGACGCACTATTCGCGCGAGGGAAAGCACGTTTTCATGGATCTCGTGCGGCCTAGCAAAAGCTACGACTTCCACGCTGGTGCCAAGGATACAGCCGAGGAGATTGTCAACGCATTAGGTGAGCTGGCAGGCGCAGTGCGTGCGGAAGGCTTACGAGAAGTTATCATGGCGGGCCAGGGCTCGTCTAGGAAAAAGGGTCAGATTCTATATGACTTCATGGCCCAGGGAGAAGACGAAGTGACCGTTGCAGTCGGCGACGAGGTTATTGTACTCGATGACACAAAGAGCGAAGAATGGTGGCAGGTACGAAGGCTCAAGAACGGCAAGGAGGGTGTCGTCCCAAGTAGCTACGTCGAAGTCACCGGTACCGTTGCCCACGAGGTCAATCCAGCCAGGGCTCTTGTAGAACAAAATCGAGCAGAGGAGATTCGATTGACCAAGGAGGCCATCAGAGCCAGCAAAGAACCCCAACAGGTAGGGCCTGGAATGCCTCTTCCTGAGCGGGGCAGCAGCCTCATAGCGAGAGAAATTAATAATAACTCTGGTCGACAGCGGACACCCCGGGACAATAGCAGAGGCGATAGCAACAGCCAATCGAGACCCAAAGCCAGTCAGTGTTCCCTCATCTCTCAGCGCCACAAACCCGGCTCGACTGAGAGACATCATACGATTGAGATCGTGATCCAACAGATACTAATAATTATTTGATCTAGAGCCCGATTCCTCGAAAGTCCGCACGTGGACGGATCGATCCAAATCTTTCAGCGTTGAAGCTCAATTCCTTGGCCTCAAGGATGGGAAGATCCATCTGCATAAGATGAATGGTGTCAAGATTGCCGTACCTATCGTCAAGATGTCTCGAGAGGACCTCGAATACGTCGAAGACTTCACGGGTATCTCGCTAGACGATGACAAGCCCTTGGCAGACGTCAAGAGAGCCAGATCTGTCACCGAGAAGCGAAGGCCTGAACCAGCTGCCTCAAGCACGACAGGTGTAACGATTGAGAAGTCACAGAAGCCTGAGTATGACTGGTTTCAGTTTTTCTTATCCTGTGACGTCGCTGTCGGCCTGTGTGAGCGTTATGCTCAGTCTTTCGTAAAAGACTCGATGGATGAAAGCGTACTCCCTGATGTTGATGCCAGCACTCTTCGAGCTTTGGGGCTGCGCGAAGGCGACATCATCAAGGTAATGCGAAATCTTGATGCCAAGTACGGCCGCAACAAACGAAACATCAATGCGACGGAACCGGAGGGTGAGGGTGGCTTGTTCTCGGGTCCTGGTGGTACCCTCCGAAACAACACCCGTAAAGGTCGCCCTGCACCTGCAGTCCAGACAAGCGATGTTGTTGACGCCAGCGCCTTTTCAAAGTCAGACCAGGCAGCTACGTCCGATGGCGACTCCAAGTCCCCAGCGCCAGTAAGCCCTGCCAAAACCGGTGAAGCTCCATCTCAGGTCTCTGGCGGCTTTGACGATGACGCCTGGGATGTGAAGCCCAGCAAGAAGCAGCCTCCAGCAGAGGTGAAGCCGACTTCCATCGCGGAGCCTCCATCTGCGGCGCAACCCACACCGGCCCCGGCCCCGGCTCCAGTCCCGGTGCCGGCCCCTGCGACACCAGCCCTGACCGGATCTTTGGCGGAGTTATCTCTGCTCACTGCTCCTCTACAGCCCACCAAGACCGAACCAACACCTACAACGGTCCCAACAAGCGTTGCCACAGAACATCAACCTGCGCCCTCTGCTGCTCCTGCTCAGTTGCCTGGCGCCAGTCCATCATTCTTCACCAATATTGCTCAGTCCCCTGCTGCTCTGCAACGACAAAGACCTACCCCCCCTCAAGGACTACAGAGCCAAGGCTCTCTTGTGCCGCCCCCTCCTCAACGGCCGCTATCAGCTCCCCAGTCAGCGCAACAGAACATGTTCGCTCCACCTCCTATGATGCCTCAGATGACAGGCGCGATGCAGGGTCAGGTGGCTCCGCCAGGCCAGAGTTTGAGCGACATTGCCCAACTTCGCTTGCAGCAGCAATATACTGCGCAGATGCAGCAGCATCCGCCGCAGCCGATTATGTCTGGTTTTCCTGGACCTCAGTTTCAGCCGCAGCTTACGGGTTTCCAGCCTCAAGTAACTGGTTTCCAGCCTCAGGCCACGGGTTTCCAACCCCAGCCTACGGGCTTCCAGCCTCAACCCACAGGCTTTCAACCTCAATCTACGGGTTTTCAGCAGCCGTTCGGTACGCAGTCGATGTATGGCCAGCCAGCAACAAGCGGCATTAACAGCTACCTTCCTCCCCCACTGCAACCTCAGCAGACGGGCATGTCTGCTCTACAACCCCAGATCACCGGCTTTGGCAACATCAACGGCTCTACCACTCCCCAACCCTTGCAACCTCAACAGACTGGCCCTGCTCCTCCGGTTCGCTTTGGAGTGACGGGCGATTCCAAGAAGCTTGCGCCCCAAGCCACGGGGCGCAGAGCAAACTTGGCCCAAGCTAGTAAGTTACTTTTGCTCACTGAATGATAGCAAAAGAAGAATTAGGCTAACAGTGCTTGTAGCTCCCCAGAATCCGTTCGGCTTTTAATGAGACGTATTTTAGAAGGTGCACTAGCCTGCCGTATCTTGCTAACTTGGAGCGGTTAAGTTTGGCCATATATAAAACATCTTCCAGTATTTTCCATTCCGACACGCCTCCTCAAGAACTACTACATCGAAGCAATACTCATAGCATGCAGAGCCTTGCGAGGCGAAAGAACAAGCGACTACTGTGTATTCCTATCTCAAAGTGCTCCTATACAAGGGTGATTTCGTGGACGGAGGGGCGACACAGAAATCATCAAGGTCAATTCTACCGTTTAATAGTTACTACTGAATAATAAAGTTCCTTGCTGTATATAACCTTTGTTACTAGAATGCGTCGATGCTTCTCAAGGTCCTACTCGACCTTATCTGCAGCTTACAACGATACGCTGTAGTCAAACCAAACCATTGATTGGCGCCTTTCATGGTGTGGTGTAAAGTTCCGTTAAACAACTCAGCTGTGTGAAAGGTGACTGTGAGTTCGTCTCCTATGTTTAGGCAATGAGCTGGGCATCACGCGATTGAGCATTGGCAAAACAGAGTACTCTGGGTGTTGCATGCGTCCGAGGTTGTGTGCGTAGAGTCAATGATGCGTATACGGCAGTATACACTTCCGAGTTCCGCGCAATGCATACGAATATCCCCACATAGCATTCTTCGCCAGGGGATGCGGGCATCGTATCGAAATCGCATCGGGTAGACTCGTAGGTCATATTAAATTAGGCCTTGCGGCGTCGACCGATAGAAGTCTCGGCTACTCCTGACGCTACAGATGCGAACTCGATCTCCGCCTCTGTGACAGGGGATATCTTAGTTTCATCGATATTGTCTGAAGGTTCGAAACGCTTCCGCACTGCCCGTATCATCATAAAGAACCAATAAGTGTTAAGACCGTTTAACGTGATGTTGCTTGCGAGATACGCAATGCCTAGCCAAGAAGGCACTGTAGCTCGCGGGTTGTAAAATACCATAGTCGGTAGCTTGAGGTTTTCAATTCCGGGAGCTGTGTCTATGACAGTCCAGATGTCGCGAAATACGCAGTAGGATTGGAAAGTACCGTAGACAAGACGAGTTGCGAAGAATGTGAAGAGGAGCATGACGCCGTTGTAGAGCTGTGCACGAGTACCTGTCATGCCAACCTTGTCCATGAACCAATGAACATTTAAGAATGGCGTGGATAGCTCCCATATGATGAAGATGCAGCCGTAATAATTGAGAAAGGGGCGCTGCAAATAGTTAGGACTGTACGTGGACAAAATGAGTAACAACATAGTGGACGTACAAAGCCAAGGGCAAAGACTGTAAGGGCAGCCACGGCGTGCGCCAGGGTTCCAGGCCCAAAGACATCAAGGTTCAAGCCTGTAACGACCAGATCCCAGAGAAAATAGCCGACTGCAAGAGCCTGTATGAAGCCGGCGGCGCCTGTATAACCCCAGATACGTTCCTCCAAATTCATCTGGTTGCGCTCCTCGTCTGTGAACATAACCCAGATAGTAAGTGTGTTAATCAGGCAGGCCTGCACCATTGACACCACATGAGCATCCCAGTTAAGTCGGCGTTTACGCGATAGCTTGGTATAATAGTCGGGAGCAAGGAGCTTGGATATGATAGGCGAAATGAGGTAGAAGATGACGGAGTACAGTGCAGCCGCGGCAAGAACCTCGTGAGAATGTTGCGGCAGTGTCGTCAGGTTGAAGTAGTCGGCCACAGGTTGTACCTTGGCCTCGAGCCAAGGCACACGCAGTGACGCCAAAGGGTCCTTCATGGTTAGTCGATGGAGTTGTCGCGGCAATCGTGGGTATCGCAAGATGGTTGAATCTTCGGATTATCTGACCAAAATGACGAGAAGTTGGTAGACGAGGTATCTCGACAGGAATAGCAATTGGTAAAAACCACGGGGGGGTAAATTCACAAGGAGTTGAAAGGATACCGAAGTATCAGGTGTAACTCTGTCCTGGCAGATCTGCTGGAGCCCTGAAGAGAGCTCACGTGCGGAGACAATCCCATGATGGCATGGTCAGGGTCCAGTTTGTATGATACCTAGAACTTCAGCGACTTCTAGCTGGTTCGAAAAGTAGCGTGGTAGCGTAATCTAGCACTAGTTCAAGTGGAACCCTACCAATCTAAGGGGAGCTCATGGTTCATTTAGCACTGCTACAGTAAGCTAACAGCTATGCAGGCGCGCCCCGTCTGCATTTCGGTTAAAACTGTCCTTGAGGAGAGTTCCGTGGTAAGTAACGCGACTCGACCATAATCTCAACCTCTAGGTGGAATACCAATTCACCCACGTCTTCTGGTATTGTTACCGACGCTATATTTAAAACATGGCCGAGGCACTTCGCGATCTGTTGGCGCCGCAGCAGGAAACCGATGCCGCCCTCGCCTATCTTACTCACCTCGTCGAACTCCAGTCAGATGCTTTGCAGTCTTCTGAACCGCAGGCGCTTTCGCAAGCCTCGCACTCACTTCTTCTGTCTATCCAGGCTCTCTCGAAGCGCTCACACAAGCACGTTGTTCAGTCAGCTGCCAGTCATGCATCTCTGCGCCAGACCTTACCTGTCCTTGCCCAGCGAGCAGCTGACCTGAGCCAAGCGGTCCCGCGACTGGACTCACATGCCGAACACTTCTCATCCACGTTCAACAAGGCGCACGAGAGCGAGTTTCTGACAAAAAGAAAGCAAGCTTTACTACTCCTTCGGAACTCCGAGCGTCTAGTGGATGTGATGGAGATGCCTCTTCTGCTCGAGTCGGCTGTGTCTACTGCTCCTGTAAACTATTCATCTGTTCTTGAGCTATATGCGCACGTGCGGCGTCTCGCGTCTCTATATCCAGGCTCTCCCTTAGTATTGTCTGTTTTGGAAGAGGCAGATGCAGCTATTCGTCAGATGGCCACTAGCTTGATCAGCACACTGAAAGCGCCAAACCTCAAGCTGGCTGCTGCGGTGAGAACTATGGGCTGGTTGAAGCGAGTAGTACCTGATTTCGTGCCTACGGCGTCGACAGAGGAGGTTCTTCCTGCCGTGTATTTGGTCTGTCGTCTGTCCACACTCTTGGCCACTCTTGAGGCGCTTGAGCCTCTTCGAGATTTGGCTGACGAGGAACGTATGCGGCAAGACAAGGCGACCAACAACTGGTCTGGTGGCCAGCAGACCGAACGTTATCTCAAGCGATTCATCGAAATCTTCCGCGAGCACAGCTTCGGTACTATATCCGTCTTCAAGAGTATAAGCACCAGCTTTGCGACACAGTCTTCCATCGAAGCCGATCCTTTGTCTGCTATGCCTTCGCCAATGGCAAGTTTCCCACTACATCTAGTTGAGATGCTACTCGAGGTTTTGAGGATTTACTTGCCTACAGTAAAGGATCAGGCTTCCAGAGAAAGCATCCTGACGCAGGTTCTTTACTGCGCAGGCAGTCTTGGAAGACTTGGAGCTGACTTTGGCATGCTCCTAGCTGCTTCAGGTGTGAGCGAATGGGTTGAGCTGGTGAAGCGACATCGACTTCTAGCCGGGCGTCTGGAATCGGTGATCGGAGACTATCGGGGCGCTCATGGAGTAAGCACAACTTAGGATCTCCGAAAGCCGACGCTGCTTTTATGCATATATCGAGGCACTAGCACTCAATCGGGGCTACTGTCCTTCGAACTTAATCCGTACATCTTAGTCACGTCACTCGATACAATGCGCTTGCATGCGACCGTCGCCTGTTACCTGCGATGGGCATCACAACCGCCATACACACGGAACGACACGATGTGGCTGCGGAACCGGTCGTAGTGGCTCAGAAGAAGCCTTCAAAATCGGCAAACTCAGGTATGTCCGTCAATTGGTGAGGAAGCTTTATGAAACCTCTGGCTCGCTATAGCTCGGGACTGCTTGGCGGTCAACCATTCGCTGACATTTGTTCGACACAGCCCGTCATTTCGTGTCCGGCCTCGGCTCAGGAGTTGCCTCAGCTGTCATCTTGCAGCCTCTAGACCTGCTGAAAACACGGGTCCAACAGTCAGGTCATTCGTCGCTCACAGCCTGCCTGCGCGATGTGAGGCAGTCCCCAAATATCATTCAGGCGCTCTGGAGAGGCACCGTCCCATCTGCCTTACGAACCGGCTTCGGCTCCGCGCTATATTTTACGACTCTGAATGCGATTCGTCAGCAAGCACAGCTGAGCGGAGTTCTCGGACGGCGGATGCAAACAGAAGGCGGCTCTTCTGTTCTGCCTGCTTTGACAAACTCAGCCAATCTACTTTCGGGAGCTGCTGCTCGGACGTTTGCAGGATTTGCATTGATGCCTTTAACGATTATTAAGGTTCGTTTTGAATCGAATCTCTACAGCTATCAATCTGTAATGGCCGCTGCGAGTGATATATGGAAAACAAACGGATTGCGGGGCTTCTTCTCCGGATTTGGTGCCACGGCGCTTCGAGATGCCCCAAACGCTGGCATGTATGTCCTCTTTTATGAGGTTCTCAAGAGACAGCTTGGTTCCTTGGCGAAGCCGGTAGTATCTTCGGAGAGGGCCGCCCCAGAGAACATGCAGGCCACGCTGGCTAGCTCGATCAACTTCTCTTCGGCCATGATGGCAGGCGGAGCTTGCTCTATTATTACGAATCCCTTCGACGCAGTCAAGACACGCATTCAATTGCAACCACAAGAATATCGCAATATCTGGCAGGCCGGATGCAGAATCGTATCGCAGGATGGAGTGCGTGCTCTCTGGGATGGATTGTTTCTGCGGATGAGTCGGAAGGCGCTCAGTTCTGCCTTGGCTTGGACAGTGTACGAAGAACTTATCCGCCGCGCCGGCGGTGTATGATTACCCAGGAAAGAAGCGTGTGTTTCACTATTGTACAGTTAGAAGTTCGACTCTTATCATAGAGCAAAAAGAAGCATTGCATATATTGGGTCATCAGATACGTGGAGAACAAACTTGTGGTGGCTGCTAGGCATCAGCTAGTGCATATTGGACTACCTCGAATCGAATACAACTCGTTGATTTGGGGATTGGGAACCGGGTAGCGTTGGTCAGCTATCAAATCAAACCAATATTATCAACGTATGAGCCACTTCCAGTTCATCGCTTAACGCCAGCTAGATACATGAGGAGTCCGGGGGACTTGCTCCTGCTTCGACTTCGACTAGACTTCTTGCGCACCCATTCGAACTCTGGCTCTTCGTGCCGATGTCTCTTCTCCTCGATCATGAGCATTTTGCCACGCCTATCACGAAGAGTTTTGGTGTGCCTCCAAAATTGGTCCTGCTCCCACTCTGGTACCCATCGTTTGATTAAAACGTAATCGGTGTTGTGCTGTAGCATAATGTTAGTCTGGGCTTATTGGAAACAATAGCTCACAAGGGAGCAGGATCGAATATGGAAAAATATGAGACGTATCGAGAGAGGGCAGACTTACCGTATCCAATTCAAAATCGACATGAAAATCTCGTAATGTCTCGATCGACAGATGCTTTCGCGCCATCCGCGTGTAGGTCGGTCGCGGCGCCTCAGCAACTTGCCCCAAAGCCATCTGAGGAGCCATGGCATGGGGCGGTGGAGGGATCATGCCGGGAACCATGCCGGGAGATATAGCCTGCGGCAGATGCTGCTGCTGCTGCACCTTTTTCTTCTCGAGAACGGCATGAATGGCCCTGTCGTCGAGTCCTGCTTTGCGAAGATCTTCCTCCATTCTAAGACGGTACTCCTTGTCTCGAGCATCCTTTTCATCCTTCTCTTTGATCTTACGCTCCTGCTCTCTTTTCATGTAGCGTTCGACGATCTCCTTTTCCTCCTTTTGCTTCCGCTCTGCCTCGTCTCTCTGCTTTTGCATGCGTTCCATTTCCTTCTTCTTGTACATCTCGACTGCTTCAGCAGACTCTCGCTCTTTTCTGGTCTTCTCCTCCATCTCTTTTGCGGCACGCTCCATCTGCTTTCTCTTGTACTCTTGTATAGCAGCGGCTGCCTCACGCTCCGCCCGGTCTCGCTTATCACTAGCTGTGCCGTTCTCTCTCAAACGTCTCAGCTCCATGTCCTGACTAATACGAGCCTCTTCCGCGGCACGAGCCTCGCGTCTTTTAATTTGGTCAAGTTCCTCTTTAGCACGCTTCAACTCGGCCTCCTCACGGAACTCCTTGAGCATCTGGGCTTTCTCTGCTTCTCGAGCGTTAGAAATCTTGAGGAATTCGAACTCTTTACGAGTTTGCTCAGCTTCCCACTCTTCACGCGACATGATCGCAGAATTTTTAGCTCGCGATCGAGATCGAGATCGAGAATGAGACCGTGACCGTGACCGAGAACTGGAAGAATGCCGGTAGCGGCGAGAAGTTCCCTTTCTCGGAACGTAATGGTCATCATCAGATGAGCTGTCATTGTCGATAATATTATTGATGATTATGGGCGCAGGTGGGGGCACGCCAGTCATGCCAGGGTTAGCTTGAGACCGCGAGCGCTCATGCGAACGACTTCTTGCGATTCTTGCCGGATGTTCAAGGAAGCCATGGCTAGAATGGGCGCCGGCAGCATCATAGTAGCTTCGCGGCCGAGCTGATGACACATAGCGAACTCCCTGAGGATTGTGACCACGATGACTAACGTGAACGTTCAGCTCATCGTCGTGGAAAGGCATCGTGATGGTTGTGGTGGTACAGTTTGGACGCTATCTCTGTTGTTGAAAGGCGACTAAGACTACTGAGTATGTGGCTGAATAGACGGAATAAGCATGAAGTGAGGTAATGTGGGAACGAGGAGGAGGAGGTGAGAGAAAATATATGGCGGCAGGGCCTGTGGTGAGATCAGTTCACGGCTAGGATAAGACCAGGGTTGGAAGGATGACTTGATCCATGATAGGGCTGAGGGGCTGGTTCCCCCCCTCCCCAAGATGCTGACGGGTGGGGTCCAAATGGCGGCCTGGACTGAAGATGAACTTCAATGTAAGCGCTTCGTACAACATATGCGCTAATTGCTGCAAAGCACAGATGCACCAACCTGAAGAGCGTAAGCGCTGTCCACGACCAGGTCAAGCTGGAGTGTGGTATGCTGTTGGTGGACAGCCAAGGATACAATCGAGCGGGGGGTGAGGCGGTTGCTGATCGGTAGGAAGGATGACTCGACAAGCTGGCGCGTGGTTCCTGTTTGCCGCACGATACAAGTAAGACAAGTGAAAAGATCGCATGTTGCGCAGTTGGCTGATGTGGTTACCTATTCGCAATGCATGTATGAGTGTGTAGCAGGCAGCAACATGGCATTGGCCAGCGTTGCCTGCGGTCATCTTAGCCGCCATATCCTCCGTGGTCATTTCAAGGAGTAGATCGGTACTACTAGGATAGATAGTAGTAGGCCGCGAGCGCCAACCTAAATAAAGCGGCTATCACATCCCCCTGTCCAATGCACGGCAGGCTGGAATAAGAATCGACGGGAGTCTGGCCAAACCTGATGGTCTATTTCGTGCGGAACATCTGTTCAATGTGCTCGCGGCTATTCTTCTGAGTCGTCTCTAGGTACAGTAACCGCTTACCTAGCGTATCCACCTCGCCGTCAAGATCTTGTGTCTGGCCCTCCAGTTTATGTCGGAGTGATTCCACTGGTAGCGAGAGGAACCTAAGAAAACATTAGCAAAAGCTCCTTTCGAAAGGATCTCATGTGGGTAGGGGCCATCGTATGGAATATTGGTCGAGCCTCGACGCCTCGCACAATGCTTGAACCAATCACAGGATGGATATTGCTCACATTTTGCCAACGCCTTCGTAGACAACAGCATCCTCAGGAAGGCTGCCCAACTCACTCATAGTGAGTCGGACTAGTCGTTGTTCGCGTTGCTTCGCGGTCATCTGTGTCCTAACCAGGCCAATCTGCTGCTGGGCCACCAGGGCCTGCGTCTCAATCTCGCGCACCAGCTTTCTGAAGTTAGCAAAAACAACACAGTTTATCTGGTTTAGGATACGGTCAAGCGTGTACCTTCTGCAAAGCTTCGTTGGGAATGGACATGGCGATGGAGGAACTCGAATGAAAATAGGGGCAAGTTGATGAGGTTGTGGTCTGAGGGCAGCCAGGAAAAGGCCGATGTGACTAGTTGGGTTGAAGTAGGATAAGTCTGCGAGTACGTATGGCTCTCAACGATCGTTCAATTCGGTGGTCATGTGTTTTCGGCGAACTGAATGTGAGTTCACGTCGTGCCTGACGGCCATCTGAAGCCCACTGGAAATCACTTGTGCAGGCTTCACAGCATGTCTATTACGCTAGTAGCACAACCCCGTTATCCACACTTGCATTTACGAATCGAAGCTATGTAACTAAGCAACGTCAAAGCGCCTGCTGTTGTTCGATTCCCAATTGGCAAGTTCTATGTGCCAAACTATTCGTACGTCATCTAACCTCGGTCGCGATATCCGTAATTATTCAAGTACGGGGAACAATCAAGGAAAATCGGGATACTCTAACGCCAGATCAATCGTAGCATTCACGATGACTAACTTCGTGTTTGTCGTGTGCGAAGCTGAGTTATTAGAGGATTATCCGATCTGTTCCGGAGATAACAGCTACCTCGAAGCATTCCCCTCGAAAACTCCCAGCCCGGAGCTAAGAAAGCCAAACTGGGCTGGTTTACTGTGCTTTCGCTTCCAGGTGCTTGACCCGGCGCACTTCTGGAACAGAAAGTAGGAGCCGAGGCCAGTGTAGCGTAAACTCGTCGTGGTTGCCCTCCAAGCAACGGCGAAGCCAGATACCCCAGGTGATGTAGTAATAGGCACCAAGTCCGGTCATCAGGTGCCACCACGCATGACCCTCGAACAATATGGCCCAAGGAAGGCCAATGGTCCGCCGAAATCCGCAAAACTGCGGGCAAAACTGATTGTCGAGAAGCCAAAGCGCGTAACCGCCAAGGAAAACCGAGAGACCTACACACCAGATGTGAGTAGGAAGGTAGAAGTGAAGAGAGACCAAGGGATGAGATTGCATGCTTACCAATTCCGACCATAGCCCACATCTTGTTGAGCGTCTTGTGGGACTTGTCCACTTTTTTGGCTTCCAGTACTGGCCGCAGCTGTGACTCCATAACCCACATGCTGCGAAAGACGATGGTGGCCGTGAGCGCTGCGTACGCAGCTTGATGAAAGTTCGGGTCTTTGGTGATGTAGTAATAAGCCTAATAGGAGGATCAGCATCTACGCTACAAATAGCCATCATTGTCCGTACTGACCGTAATGAAGGTTGCAAGGCCAGCGAGACCGACGCCAAGTAATATGGAGAAGGTACGGGACCGCCCGAAGGAGAAGCTTGCATACATCATCAAGCATGTGGTGTAGATCATGGAAAGCTCATCGACGAGTTGCATAGGGTCTGCGACGCAACGTCAGCTCTTTGGCTTCATTCATATAAAAAAACGGTATCTGGGCGAGGAGGAGTCATCTTTACATTTCAAGGTGGCGTGAAAGAAGGTAGAGCCCAGGCCCACGATGATGTAGCCAACAAAGGCAAGGGGGAAGATTGCATCATGGTCGTATCGCAAGCAATTGCGAATACCCTTGATGCCAAGCCAGACGAATAACGAGTTGGTCAACGTCTGCAAGAACGTCAGCATAAGCACCTTGGAGTTTTAAGCCAAGTGGTGAAGGAGAGAGAGGGGTACATTGCAGAGCTCGGCGCAGTAGTAGCTGAGGGCATAATCCTTGACAAAAGAGTCAGTAAGTGTACAGAACCGCGTCTGGGAGTCATTTGTCGAGCTTCACCTCTTCACAAAAGTTAAGAGTGGATGTCTTTTCACCCCAAAAGCCGGAACCATAATCAGGGTATGGTATCCGCAGGATCTGGAGTATATCGAGTACGGGCATGATGATATGCAAAGGTCAGTCCGAAGGGTTTTGAACTATTGCGTGAGTTAAGTGAAATACATGATGAATCCGTATGATTCGTTATTAGCTTAGTGAATGTCAACGGAGAAGGTTAGTGGTAGGTAGCGGCTAGAGTGCTACACTGCTTGCTAGTATAAGGCTAGTGTTAAGTAATGAGATATATAGAATATAGAGAAGGATATTAAAAGTCTTGATTAATAAGGGGTTTAAAATAACAAGGGCCTTAACTCAGTACTAATTGAAATAGTATAGAAAAAATATTATAATAAAATATTTACTTTTAGCTCTATAGCTTTATTTCTTTCATTAATAATTACTGAATTTTTAATATAAAGTAAATATATTTTAAAAAGTTATTTAAAATAAATAATAAAAATAAAATTAAAGCTTAAATTATTTTTATAAAGAGATTATTTCTCTATAAGCTATATATTCCTTTATTATATTAATTTTAATAATACTACTAATAATACTTCTAAGTAAATACTCTAAAGCTAGCTTATTATATCTATTAAACTTTGTTTTCTAGCTTATAATAAATATATTAACTTAAGTAAATAAATAGAAGATAATAAAAGACTATAATATAAAGTAATTAAATAAGTAAAATCTATTCTTCAGGCTATAATAGACCTCTTTACTAAGATAGGCTTATAAATATAATAAATAGTAAATATCTTAAATAAAATAAGTTACTAATATATTTAATAAGCTTGTAGGTTAGATAAGTATATAGGTTAGTATACTTTCTACCTTAAAAGCTATTTTTTAAATAATTTTTAAAACTTTAAATTAAGCTTAAAATACTTAAAACTTAAACAGTATATAAATAAGTCCTAAAATAAGCTATATTAATTTCCCTAGATGTTTAAAAAATTCTTATCTAGTTATAAGCTATAAAATTTAATATATTGTAAGATATACTATATTATTAAGATTTCTATATAAAATAAAATAGCTAAAAAATTTTAAAAAAAAGAATTTAATAATTCAGACTATACTATGATATAAAATATTTTTATTAGATTTTTAGCTATTTTGTTTAAGGAAGTAAAATAGTATAGAGTAAGTACTTTAATACTATATAATATACTAACTTATATACTTATTTAACTTATAAGCTTATTAAACATATTATACTAATAATAAATAGTATAATTAATTAACCTTCTATATTAATTACCTAAATTATTATTAAACTAGAGATATTATATAATGATATTAAGAGTATTTTAACTAATTAA